>SNQJ01S0007790.1:405121-417455 GCA_010110895.2 Picea sitchensis | reverse complement strand
AGAATTTGAAATTGTATGAGCCTCCTTTGATTGATGATCAAGGAGAACATGTTCAGATTCCTTCTATAGATGATTTCTCCCCAGAATATCTTACAGAACTGCATGAAGACACAATCCTTGACAGGAGAATGAGGACTTCAAAATGAGGAAATGTGGAATATCTTCGAATTGGTCTTAAAGGCACAAATCCAAGAAAAGCCAAGTGGATTGAGGTTGGAAAGGTGAGGGAAATATACCCTCATCTTCAGATAGACTGAAAATAGTATTTTGGAGGTCCAAAAGCTTTCCAATGGGGAGGTGTGATCCAGGGGATCAAATTTTGCTCAAAATTCAAAGTGCTCAGAATCACTTCAAATCGAACGAGAGCATATACCTCATTGTCACGAACCCAACGCAACTCATTTGGGTTCAAACAGACGTCAGATGAGAGAGATATCACATTGTGTTCAAATCGTCAAACATGCAAAAAAAATGTGTGCTGACTGTGCAATCCGTATAGATTCTGATGTGGTAGGGCCGTACGACACATGGCAGGGTCGTACGACACGTGGCAGGGCCGTACAACATGTGGCAGGTGTTGGTTGGCAGTCGTGTGGATGAATTGGCATATGACACGTGGCATGTTTGCGGCGAATGGAATGGTGACATGTGGCCCAATCAATGGCCTCCACGTGTCACCTAGACGGTGGTATAAAATTTTGATAGTCAGTAGGACTCGACCCCGTGACCTCCAGGCAGGGGAAGAGCCTTGGGAAGGGCCACCCAACTGGCACGCCCACATGCGATTCTTATAATATATATATTAAACAACGTATATAAGTTGCAATAGTTTTGATATGGGGCACAGTATAGGATGGGGCGTAGCCTCAGCCCCCAATCATATATGTTTGCAATGTAACCATTGGCGCGGTGCATGTTCCAAACCATTTACCATATGTTTTAAAATGTAGCCCCTTTCCGTATGAGCGCGCAACCACATGACTCATATGCCCACGGACTTGGCGGTTAGGGGCTAGGCGTTCCCTAACTGTCCTACAGTTCGCACCATTTTGCGGTTGCACCCGGTGCTAGGTTTTAACACAAATATGCGCGTTGGGGCTAGGTTGAGGAGACAGAGGTGCATTTTGGTGATCCATAGACAACAAGTTTGAAGGGGAACTTCCAGGAAGCCTATCTTCTTCAATTTTTGGCCAAATGAGGTGCCGAAAAAGCCCAGCTAGGGGTTTTGGACATTCTGAAGCCATTGGAGCCATCTATTTGGAATTTTGAGCATTGTAAAGCACATATTTTATCACTTTGATCAAATAATACAAAAGATCCATTGGAAGCTGGACCAGAAGATGTAGCCCAAGAGAGGGGTGAACTCCTTTATCATTTGTTGTGTTATGTGTTTTCTGTTCACTGTTATTTGTTGTTGTTTATATGCATCTTGAATGTGTTATTTGTATAAAAGTTGTGTTTGCAAAATTGATCCATTTGCATAAGAACACTTAAATTAAAACTTGCAAATATTTTCAAGAATACAAGTCTTCATCATTTTTAGATCATCTGGGCACACTTCAACAATAACACTCTTCACACAACTTCAAACTAGAAGATAAAACTGATAACAAAACTTTGAGACAAATACTCAATTGAAAAGGCTCTTGCATAGGTGACAAGTTTGTTCATTATAGGCTCATGAAATGGAGAGATGAACTTAGATATTGCTTCTTATATCATTTGAAACAACAATCAACAATCCACTTTATTCACTCTTAGAAATAAATCAATCATAACCCTATCAATGCCAATCAAATCTTCTTCAATACAGGTGACAGTCAATATGATTGAAAGACTTCATTACATGGAGCATAAAGGTGAGAGATGAAATCTTATGTTTCATGTACCTACTAAGCGAAACACAATCATAAGCTCAAAACAATAACAATTTCATATTTAATAATCCCACACATCAAACTCTTATCAATTAAATATTAATCTGCAGAAATGGAAATGGAAATATCTACTCTGTTCAATGTCTAATTACTCACACTGATTCAAAATCAAATAACTCTATATTGAACTTAAAATGAATTTGAAATCATTTACAACACACAACTGTTAAATGTTCACACTCACACAATCACACAAAAACATGTACAGGGAGGCTTACCTTGGTTGGGGTAGTGGGCCCTTGCCGAACCACCAAGGTACCTCTAAAGAGATTACAGACTAAAGCACTTTACTCATTCCCATGAATTGCACAAAATAGAATTTTCATTCTTTCAATTGATTAAGTGAATCGGAAGTTCAACATTTCATTTCCTAGCATAACAACATACATCCTTCTCCTAGAACCAATCTTACAGCATAATAATTCCTCTCCTTGGCTTAGAGCCATAACTCAATTTATATACTTTTTACATTACAAATTTGGCTCTAGACAATACAATCCATGATCAATCAAATCAAAACCATTTTCCATCAATGGAGGTTGAGTACAACCATTATCTAATCAAGGAAATGCATTTTCCACAAATCTAGGCACGATCCTAGAATTTCTGGAAAATTGGCAATGATTTTCGCCTGAATTGTTCCCCTTGACCTGGAGGTCCACACGTGTGCGATCTAGGAATTCTTACTCATGTAGCCGCATGAAAACGCCTCTTTGGACAAAATCCATGTCCCCAAATTTTGAGGTTCATCTTTATTTTCCTTTAAATCGAGGTGAAAATATAGTACCAAAATGTTGGTACTGGAATCATGTAGGCATGGGTTTAGTATCAGACTAGCACAATCATAATCTGGGTACCGAACCAGCACGATGGTAGTACCGGATGGAGCTGGTATTGAAAGAGGCACAATCTGGTACCGGATGAAGTGCAGCACTGGTACTGGATGAAGCTGGTACCGGAAGAGGTAGAGTACCAGATCAGTGAAGTACCGGATCATGAAGAGTACCAGATCACACTATGGTTGCAGTACCGGATCAGTGAAGTACCAGATGCATCTAATTAAGAGTCAAACTGATTAGGAACATAAATAATCAATCATTTAATCAATTTTAATCAAGAAAATCAAACAAACCATGCTTTAACATAAGTTACCTCTCTATGCACATGGACAAGGTAACTAAGTGGATTTGTGGAGGAAATCGTCAACATATTCACATGTGAGAGGTAAACATGACTCAGATAGAGGATAATATAGGGTAATAAAGGTGTCAAAATGAAGACTCAACAACATCCATGATTCTATATAGCTCCAAATTTAGTGATATAAGTTTTGGGGTGAATTTAATAACATTATTAATCTATCTATATCATATGGAGTGCATTTTCAAATGAAAAAAGAATTCTATCTAGAACCCAAATTCAACACCTTTTTGTAAAATGGATTGTAAAACTAGATTACTAGAAAATGCATGCCTAGGAATCGTATGACCTCCAAATTGAGTGATAAAAGTCTAAGATTTTGTATTTTATCATTTTACATATATTCACACATTGTTTGTATCACACTCACGACCTCTCTCTCACTCTAGTATCGACCTCTCTCTCTCTCCCTCTCATATATCAATTGTGAGTACTAATTTAACTTATTTCATTTGTATGAATAATGTTTCCAAAATCTACCCATCAAAGAAATCATAGTGAAAATATACCATT
The DNA here is from genome assembly GCA_010110895.2 of Picea sitchensis. Classification (NCBI taxonomy): domain Eukaryota; kingdom Viridiplantae; phylum Streptophyta; class Pinopsida; order Pinales; family Pinaceae; genus Picea; species Picea sitchensis. The sequence goes on along the minus strand of SNQJ01S0007790.1, from coordinate 413,805 downwards.
AAACCATGACCTAGAGTACCTACACCTAGACCATGACCTAGACCATGGTGTACACCTAGACCATGCCCTAGACATTGGAAATAATATTTCTCTATCTTCATCTCTCTCTCTATATATGATATCTCACATGCTCACTCACTCTTTCCCCTTCTCTCCCTCTTCCTCTCTCTTTATCCCCCACTATTCAAATCCTCTATTTATTAGAGAAGTGGTTAGAGCACTAGGTTTAAGTTGTAGGGGTTGTGGGGACCCTAGGAAGAGGTATGCCAATAAGGATCTTAGCTTGGATCGGGTGTGGGGAGAGGTTAATATGGGTTATTTATAGGCATAGGCCTAGGGTTAGATGGGTCTAGGTAAGAACTACTAGAGTTACATAATTATTATGCATGGAGGGGGATAGGGAGAGAGTGTGATAGAGGGAGAGAGACAACAAAAGTTGTCTTTTTAATTTTTAACAACACTATTAACACATTCCTCGATCTTCCCTACCACTTGTAATATGTATACACAATTTATTCTATTTATGACCTATACCATGACCTAGACCTAGGACATGACATAGACCTACACCTAGACCATGACCTATACAATGGAAATGCTACTTCTCTTTCTTCCATTCACTATATCCCCTTATCTCCCTCTCCCACCCTACTCCTATGTCTCGATCCCACCACTCTCTCTCTCTCTCTCTCTCTCTCTCACACACACACACACACACACACACACACACACACACACATGCTCATTCACTCTATCCCCTTTTATCCCTCTTCCTCTATGTTTCTCCCCCAAGTAATTTGCCTCTCTCCCCCATAACAACCATAAGGATAAGTTCAAATTATAAATATAGAAAATAATAGTAAGCATACTTTGTAATTTCAAATAAGACTTTTTGATGGGTTTATATATATAACATTTAATGTCTCAAGTGCATGGATGATTTATCTCATATCTTGTTGTTTCTGCTGCTGTAATTTTCTATCACAATTTCAATGTAAAATTGTTTAGTGATAATAATTAGGGTTTATTACTTGATCCCTAAGAAGTAATTTTCAGATCTGAAATTATTCACATAGGTTTGCATGTGAAAATTGACATCTATCAATCAAATTATGAATATCATCATTTAACTCGGATGGTAGTTTAATTAGTTAATAATTATGATACTAACTAAGGTTGTAGTACTTGGAAAAACATTATGATTTATAATCAGTAGGTTGTACTTTGAAAAACATTACGGTTTTTAATCATTAATAAATTTGGTTTTGTGATTGTGTCTAAAGTTTTATATTGTCACATTTAACACTTTGAAATTTCTCCAAAGAAAATGTGTCTCAATGATGAATTTATTATTATTATTATTATTATTATTTACATTTAACCTGCTGATGCCATCCTATACAGGCTGCTAAAAATTCCCAAAAAATATACACATGTGGATTGTACCCTCTCCTTCACACGTGCAATCTGTCACACATGTGAATGTACAAACTGCTTGTATAGTTATGTTCACAGGTGTGGCATGTATGACACCTTCACACATGCATCATGTTGTTTCTCTCTTCCTCACACGTGTGCTCTCTCTTGGTTGGAAAAAAATCCTTCCTTGGCTAAAACAGAAACAAAAAATCCTCCAAGAAACCCTAGGTCAAATTTGCTACAATTGCATAATTTCCCTTGTTGAAATTTCCAAGCTCCTAGCACAAGTACACTCTCACTTATGCTAAATCCATAATGACATAATGATATGTGTCACAATCCCTCCTCTCCTTATATAAGAGTCCAATGAGTGATTTTAGGAACCCCTTATAAACTAAACATTTGATTAGAATATTTTATTCCTCTTTGTGGGTGTGAAACCCCAACACAAGCCCATCAAATCCCATCACCAAGCCCATGAATCCATAGGCTCATACAAAGGATTTTTTCATTGAAACAATGGTGTAATATGGTGCCAATAAAGTTTCACACATTCCTGACACCATGGCCCCTTGTGGGAATGCCTCCCGATTCTATAAAAAACATCATTAATACAACTACCAGTTGGAGAAAATTGTGTGATAATTCACACACGAAGAGTATCAACTTGTACTTTGGAAATCCAATGAAGGATTAAAACTTATATAGATTTGCTCATTTGGATCATGATCCATTTAATGGTCATTTTTTTGATCTTTTGTATTCGAAAGATAATAAGATATTGGGCGATGTGAATCCTGACAATTACATTTGTCTAATGGTGAAAAAAGGCTCAAATTACCGGAGAAGCGAGAATAATTTGAAGATTAGGAATACTTTTGCAGCTACCGCTAGTGTTAAAAATTATGCATTTGTTGTTTATGTGACATCGATTATTTAAAAAAGGTTCATAGATACATTTCCTAAAGTTCCTACTCATTCAGTTAAGAGTGATCCTGAAGCAAGGGATACAAATTTTAAAGATTATGAAAGGAATGAACAACCCATAGTGGACTTTCAGCTCATGGCTGAGAACAAACTGAACATAATTATGAATGATTTAATGGTGATTAAACATGATCTTCATGCTCTAAAATTTCCCAGATGCCAAGATGAGGAGAATAATTGTTAGGATATTTAGACACTTAGGAGTTAGTTAATATCTACTTGGTCTAATGTGTTGTTAGGTAAAAGTGTGTTTCTTAGTGTGTTTATTTAGTATGCATTAGTATGCATTTGTAGTTAGGAAATCCGGCGGTCACAATATGTTCCCAACATAGACTGATCCGACGATTCATACTCTCCTCAATCTTAACGGCCATTGATTCGTGGCTTAACACTTGATTGGTCCATGATCTCTATTTAAAGAGAATGGAGGGTCATTTTCTAATGATCGATTGTGAGAAACTCTCTTGTAGAATCACTTTGTAATCTTTTTCTTTTGCATTAATAAACTTCTCCAAGTGGTCACGTTGGCTGGGGCCGTGGATGTTTCCCCATAGTGGTTTTACCACGTGAAAACATCGGTGTGTTGATCTTTGATCTGGTTATGTGAGTGGCTACTGAAGGTGTTCGTCCTTTGTTAGAATACCTATGTTGTCGAACATGGTAAAACCCTTACGTGGAAACATCCATGGCCCCAACCAACTCTACCACTTGGAGTAGTTTATTAATGCAAAATAAAAAGATTACAAAAAGATTTTACAAGAGAGTTTCTCACAATCGATCATCGGCAAATGAACCTCCATGCTATTTAAATAGAGATCATGGACCAATCGGGTGCTAAGCTATAGATCAATGGTCATTAAGATTGAGAAGAGTATGAACCGACAGATCACTCTATGTTGGGAACATATCGTGATCGTCAGATTTCCTAACTACAAATGCATACTAAATGATACTAAAGAAACAAAATTTTACCTAACGACACATTAGACCAAGTAGATATTAACTAACTCCTAAGTGTTTAAATATCCTAACATCCCCCCTTAAGAACAACTTGGGATAGGATTGAAGGATTTATAATGTTGACACAATAGGAGAATGATTGTGCCTTCTTCGGCCTGTGAGCCATCTTTGGTGTTTGTTCCTTCTTATGTTCCTATTCTGGTTTCTTCTTTAGATGATGACAATGAGGATGAAAATCCACCTCCACCTGCTCACCTTCCTCCAGATAAGTCCTTTGAACCTGAACTTGCACTAGTTCCATCGCTTTCTAGATTGGTCCATTCAACACGAGAAGAAACTGGTGGTCTTGTCAGTGATCCTTCAGATCAACATCAAACACGTTCACATATCTACTTGTTCTAATGTGTCATTAGGTAAAAGTGTGTTTCTTAGTGTGTTTCTTTAGTATCCATTAGTATGAATTTGTAGTTAGGAAATCCGACGGTCACGATATGTTCCCGACATAGAGTGATCTGACGGTGCATACTCTCCTAGATCTTAATGGCCATTGATCAGTGGATTAACACCTGATTGGTCCATGATATCTATTTAAAGAGCATGGAGGGTTATTTGTCGATGATCGATTGTGAGAAACTCTCTTGTAAAATATCTCTGTAATCTTTTTATTTTGCATTAATAAATTGCTCCAAGTGGCCACGTTGGTTGGGGCCATGGATGTTTCCCCATAGGGGTTTTACCATGTGAAAACATCGGTGTGTTGATCTTTGATCTGGTTATGTGAGTGGTTACTGAAGGTGTTCATCCTCTGTTGGAATACCTGTGTTGTCGAACAAGAATGGAGTTTGCAGCGTCATTTCATCTGCCTCTAGGAATAATGTCTACATTAGAAAAAATGAGGAGATGGGTGATGCCTAAATAGACTCAGGTAATTATATTTTGGTTGTGTTGGAATAATAAGAGGGGGACATGGTGAATCAATATGAACATTTTTACCACTTTTAATCAAAATTTATAAACTTCAAATTTATCAACAATATATCATGTATGATTGCATTCAATATATCATGAACATATAACCATAAGTAGTACCATCACAACAAATACACAGTACACTATAATTTACGTGGAAACCCAAATGGGAGAAAACTACAAAATTCTTTCTTATATATCAAATATTAGATTCATATGAAGCACCGACTTCGAAATTCTACAAAACCAACTGGAAGGAGGCTCCAACCCCCTATTTACATGCTCCAACCTAAAGGAATCTACAACTCCTTGAATTCTCCAGCTACAGCTGGAAGGAGGATCCAACCCCCTAGTTTACAGGCTCCAACCTAAAGGAAGCTCCAACTACCTATATTCTCTTTCTCCAACCAGAAGGATACTACAACCCCCTGATTTACAAACTCCAACCTGAAGGAAGCTATAACTCCTTGTATTCTTCGACACCAACCAAAATGAGGCTACAAACCCCTTTCCTTGCCCCATCCTATCGCCCTGAAATATAAGTGTAGGCTCAAATTGTCACTACCACTGATCAACCTGTAACTGCCACTGTCACCGATAAAACAACATGTCACTGTCACTATCTCATCAACCTGTAATCAACCTTTCATCCAACTCGACACTGTCACTGTCACATCAACCTGCCACTATCACTATCACATCCACCTAAAACTAATGATCAATCAATCATCCAACTTGTCACTACCCTTATCACCATCACTTATATACCATCAACAACCAACTATAACTAGATACACTCACATGGATACCAAAACCATCACCATACCATGTACATCAACCATGTACCAGAACATGCACCAAAACATGTACCATACCATGTACATCAACCACATACCATAACTTGTACCATACCATGTACCAGAACATGTACCATACCATGTACATCAACCATGTACTAGAACCTATACCGTAACATGTGCCTCAACCATATACCAAATTACTCATGATATGTCTCAATCATTCCATACACCATGTACCATAATATATCATAAACAAAGTGCCTCAAACATGTGATAACATCACCATGACATATACCAAACTAGATACCATGATAGCCAAGATATGCTCTAATCAATGTACCATAACATCACCAAGGTGTACATCAAAGCATATGCCCAAATATCCAAACCATTCCCCAAGCATGTATGAAGAGACAACCCTCAAAAAACATGTACAAACCATACCTTTAAACCTTTAGTAGACCCGATACACAATATTATAGACTTGTAGCTCTTCTTCAACTTCAACAACCTGGTACTAGCATCCTCTTGAAAACCGTCTTCACAAATCCACAACTTGTACACTATAATCCTATGAATATCTGTTCTTTTCTCTTTCGTGACCCACATACATCTGTGCCTTTCCCACTGTTAACCCATGGATAACCTATCCATGCTTTTCTACACTGTGAACCACATATGTCTACGCTTTTCTCCACTTCGACTTATGGATGTCCACGGATTGCTCCATTGCGACCCGTGAATAATCTCAAAAATATAGTTTGCAAACTTGTCGTATTTTCTTCCCTTTGCTACCTCAGACTTTGTCACTTTAGAATTCACTACCTCAGATATGCTACGAAACAATATGAACCATATCACTTATTCACTTAGAATATATTCAATATAATTGTGTGTGAATATACTTATGAGAGACTCCTTGAGGTGTATTTATACTTTTTCAAAGTAACTTCTCTCCTTAACTTTATGAATTCTTGTTACAACCACTTTACCCTTTAACTAATGAATTGTAATATTTTAGGGGCTTCTTAACCATTCTTCGGGGCTTACAACTTCAAGAGGGAATATCTCCTCAACCGTGAGAAACTACATGATGTACCACCTACCGTTGGAAACAACATGAGAAGGAATATTCATTTGTTAATGTGTTACATGCATTTACACTATCCTTAATGTCCTTATTCCTCAAAACAATTCAGGTTCCATTACCACACCATCTGGGTATTTTCAACCACTTAACCACTTAGTCATCTTTCAAGAGCATCTTCTATGGTTGACTAGGTTTGAAATCAATTATTCTAGAGTTCATCTAGAGTTGACATCAATGAAAACTATATTTCCAACATTCTTCCCATTTGGAATAATTATTCTAGAGTTCATCTAGAGTTGACATCAATGAAAACTATATTTCCAACATTCTTCCCATTTGGAATTGATGGCAACACCAACACTCATACTCCACCTATGACCAATGCTCCCGATATTTCTCTCCTCATGTCTCTCTCCTTCCCTTTGATATCAATGGAAAAGTGTATCTCCCCTTGCAGTTGTCCCCCCTATATTCATGCTTCTTTTCTTTCTCTTCTAATCTTTCTCTTCCTCCCCCTTTGATAAAAGGGTAACTCCGCCTGTAGGTATACCTTCTCTGAACAATCTCTCTATGTCTTCATGCACTTCCCCTATCTTCAAGTTTATGAAATTTTCTCTTCTACTTTTATTCTTTCTCTTCCTCTTTGGCATAAGGGTACTGCTTCTGATGATTTCTCTCCCCTTGAATTTTCTGCAAGATGTCATGTAGATCAATGTGGGGATTCATGTACATGCTTTATCTTCTGGTGCTTCTTGTCCATTGGTGCTTCCTCTTATGTGGCTCCATAAAATATTGAGTGTTACAAATGCCACAACTATGGACACATAGCTCGTGATTGTAGAAACATTATGGATACTTCCATGAAAGAGAACATTCATATCATAAACAAAAAGGTTTGGAAAAGAAAGCAAGAACAAGAAGAATATGTGTAGGTCGATGAAGAATATGTGAATGCTGAAATCCCATAAATCATACTCCCAGGATTTGTAGTAGTACAATATCAGGACAAATCTATGGGAAAAAAGGAAGTGGTTAGAATTCAAGAAGATGATGAAGAGGAAGATGTCATAATTCAGATTATAGAAGAAACAGATTACTCTGCATTAGGGTGGCTTCCTCCATCGTTCTGAGCCATCCAGCTTGGAGAATCCCAGTAATATGAATATTTAAGAGGGGGATTCTAAGCACAACTCTATAGATCAGAGAACTGTCTTTCAAGTAGTATAAAGTGTTGTAGTTTTTGGAAAGGCAGGTTCATAATGGTTTTGTAACCATTTTTCTAGTTAAGGAGCATCTTTTGGAACACATACCCATGCAGGTATCAGTTGGAAGTTACATAGACATAGGTTTATGATTGTACAGAGGATTCCACACATATATTCAGGTAGGCATATATTCATTATAGATTATTCCATTTTCATATTGAGAAAACAGTTTGAAGAACATAAATATGTTTTGATCAGTTGCAGCAGATGGGTCAACATTATGTACAATTTATTAGCATGATCATGAACAATTTTATGACATATGGATAGAGATGGATTCATGAGATCTTTGGCAGGCCTTTTACTTGTACTAAATTTGAACATTGTTTTATGGCCAAAGGACATTATTTCTTCTTCAAGTCTTATTTCCTGTTGATTGAATTCTTTTTCAATCTTATTTAAATCCTCACATATTTCCTTGATATGGCTTGTAAAATATGTTCTCTCTTCTCTGCTTCCTTTCTTTGAGCTAGTATTTCGGCTTCCAAACATTACTTCTTTTCCAACTGAATTTTGTATGTTTCTTCAACCCTTATGGATTCTTCTACTTGTACTTTTAGGTTCATAACCATCTTTTGGACTTCTTTAGAGTTGGTATTTTGAGACTTCTTCTTTATCTTTATCAATTCTTCCTTGAATGACTTGTTTTTCTTTCTTTCTTTGTCTAGTCTGTCTAAAGCACTAATTAGTTCTCTTTCAAATCTTATTCTTATGAATATTTCTAACATGATGAGATTATTTCTTCCCATACTACCTCAACATATTCTTCATCTTCTTTATCATGATCAACATGCTCTAGAGGATATTCCTTTGAGTAGAAATTCTATAACTTATCCCAAAGTTCTTTGGTTGATGAAAATTATCCCACTTTGACTTTTAATGAATCAAGTAATCCTTCCATGATGAAATCCATTGCAATTTTGTTGTTCCTTTTCAATTATTTCTTGGTTGTAGTATTTGTCTTATTTGAACTAGTGTATCTTGTAACAACTGAGTACCAAACATCATACCCCTATGCTCCCTGAAATGATTTCATCTCGTTTCTCCATATCTTATAGATTTGACCATCCTAACCATCAAAAATTTGTTGGAAATATGTCTACAACAGAGATGACGCAGATGATCAAGGTTGTCATTGATGGCAATCGATTGTTTATGAAGAACAGATGCTGCACATGCTGCAACACAAATGCA
>SNQJ01S0007790.1:390557-404697 GCA_010110895.2 Picea sitchensis | reverse complement strand
TAATCTACACTAACTGATTCACCCCCCCCCCTCTCAGTTAGTTCATACCTGTAACAAAATTGGCGCTCCATTCTTAGTGTACTCCATGATATTCCTTCCAGTTGTTAAATTGTCTTCTTGAAGGACTTTCTCTGATACCAATTGTTGGAATACTGAGAGGGGGGGTGAATCAGTATGAGCACTTTTACTACTTTTAATCACAATTTATAAACTTCAACTTTATCAATATTATATCATCTATGATTGCAATCAATATATCATGAGCATATAACCATAAACAATACCATCAAATCAAATACACAACACACCGGAATTTACATGGAAACCCAAATGGGAGAAAACCACATAATTCTTTATTATATATCAAATATTACATTCATAGGAAGAAAAAAATTCTAAATTCTCTAACACCAAATGGAAGGAGGCTCCAACCTAAAGGAAGCTACAACTCTTTGAATTCTCCAGTTACAACTAGAAGGAGGATCCAACCCCCTAGTTTACATGCTCCAATCTAAATGTAGCTCCAACTCCTTGTATTCTATGGCTCCAACCAGAAGGAGGCTATGGTCCCATGATTTATAGGCTCCAACCTAAAGGAATCTATGACTCCTTGTATTCTTCGAAACCAAATGGAAGGAGGATACAACCTCCTTTCCTTTCCCCATTCTGCCACCATGAAAAATAAGTGTAGACTCAAACTGTCACTACCATTGATTAACTTGTAACTACCACTATCATCGATACAACAACCTGTCACTGTCACTGCCTCATCAACCTGTAATCAACCTTTCATCCAACTTGACATTGTCACTATCACATCAACCTGTAACTATCACTGTCACATCCAATTGAAAGTAATGATCAATCAATCATCCAACCTATCACTACCCATATCACTTCATTGTCACTAATATACCATCAACAACCAACTATAACCATATCCACTCACATGAATACAAAAACCATCACCATACCATGTACATCAACCATGTAGCAAAACTTGTACCATACCATGTACATCAACCATGGACCATAACCTATACCATACCATGTACATCAACCAATGTACCAGAACCTATACCATAACATGTGCCTCAACCATATACCATATCACTCATGATATGTCTCAATCATGCCATACACCATGTACCATAAGATATCATTAATGAAGTTCCTCAAGAATGTGATAACATCACCCTAACATATACCAAACCAAATACCAAGATAGCCAATATATGCTCTAATCAATGTACCATAACATCACCAAGGTGTACATCAAATAATATTCCCAAATCTCCAAACCATGCCTCAAGCATGTATCAAGACACAACCCTCAAAACACATGTACAAAACATACCTTTAAACTTATAGTAGACCTGATACACAAGATTACAGAAATGTATCTCTTCCTCATCTTCAACAACTTGGTACTAGCATCCTCCTAAAAACCTTCTTCACAAATCCACGACTTGTAAACTATCAGCCCGTGGATATCCACACTTTTGTCTTATGCGGCATATGTTCATCCGTTCCTTGCCCACTGTCAACCCATTGATATCTTATCTATGCTTTGCTACATTGCGATCCACAGATTCCTGTGCTTTTCTCCACTTTGACCCGCGGATGTTTGCATCTTGCTCCACTACGACCCACAAATAACCTCATAAAGCTAGTTTGTATACTTATCCTCTTTGCCTCCCTTCACTACCTCATACTTTGCCACTTCATACTTCACTACCTCATATATGATACGAAAAAAGATAAACCATATCACTTATTCACTTAGAAGTTATTTAATAGACTTGTGTGTGAATATACTTATAAGAGACTCCTTGAGGTGTATTTATACTTTTTCAAAGTAAATTCTCTCCTTAACTTTAGGAATTCTTGTTACAACCACTTTACCCTTTAATTAATGAATTGTAACTATTTAGGGGCATTTTAACAATTCTTCGGGGCTTCCAACTTAAAGAGGGAATATGTCATCAACCATGAGGAACTACGTGACAAACCACCTACCGTTGGAAACAACACAACAATTACTATCCATCTATGAGTGTGCTACATGAATTTACACTTTCGCTAATGTCCTTATTCCTAAAAAAACTTTGGGTTCCATGACCACACCGTCTGGGTATTTTCAACCACTTAACCACTTGGTCATCTTTCCAGAGAATCTTCTATGGTTGACTAGGGTTGACACCAATGCTTCTAGGGTTCATCCATAGATGACATAAATGACAACTATCTTTCCAACAGGTTGTATTAAGTTTAAGTATTGTGTGTGAGGATGTGATTTAGACATCTTTTGTAATTTTTATAATTACAGGTTTTTAGCCTAATACTTTGTATATCTCGTTTTTAATGTAAATGATTTATGTTGTTCCTTTAATGAATCATATTTTATTTGACCAATGTGTGTTTTGTTTATCTAAAGGATATTTACAATAAACATTCATATGAAAGATATGTTAGCAAGATATTTTGTTTGTAATTTCTTGGTTTCAATGTACTTAAGCCAATGCGTAATTTCATATTTACACTCATATAGATTTTACACTATGCTCAGATTTTGTAAGGAATTTTAAATTCTGTTGAGAAAGAAGAATATGTGTGCATAGAAATCATCCTTTTTGGAGTGTACATGCAATACTAATTGTACAAACAGATTATAAATATCTGAATGATCAATTGTTGAGGAATCAATATGTTCTTGGAGAATTCTCGTAGCTGTTAATGCTACATTCATTGATTTGATCCAATGTTTTTTTAAGCGTAATTTAACCAATTTGGCTAAATTTAATTTGTTTTGAAGAAATTTAGGCTACAAATTTTCATATTTTCATTGAAAATAAAAAACTTGTAGCATAATTTATTATGATAGCTATGCATACGCTTACATTTTTCACTTAAATATAAACATTTTCCTTGAACATATAATAGGTTTTCTTAATTTTTTTTCCAAATCAATGATTATGCATCCCAATTTTTTGGGAATATTCACTACATATAGATGAATAGTTAATAGCAACTACTCTTGGGAAAACCATAAATTTTCAATTGAAGTCATGTAAATTTATGTAGGAAAAGAAAATGTTTTTAATACTTTACTTGTATTATTTTTTTTACTTCTTTCAACATTTAGGTGGTATATCATGTTGCATATTAGCGTAGAATTTTTCCCATGTATTTCTAAAGATATTTTCCATTTCCATTTCTTCTTGTTGTAAGTTGTTGTTAATTATTGTCAAATATGCACATGTGACACTAATGGAATGGTGTTGTTGCCAAATTTTAAAGGTAGTAACAAGAATGCAATTGGTTATCTCCTATGATATATATAAGATTCGATGGTTTTATTATGTATCTCTTGTCTATTTCTATACAAAATATTCTTTTATTACTCGTAATGAAAAAATGACCTTGGTTTCTCTCCTAACCCGCCATCCTCTGATTCATCAAAATTCCATGAATATTTGTGCATAGAAATTATCATTTTTGGTGTAAATGCACTACACTTGTACAAACATGTTATACATAGTAATCATCAATTTATAGCTTAAATCCTAAATTATGGATCCTCAACTAACTTTGGGTGTGTATTTTAATAATTTTAATATAGCAAACTTTAAGAATTTGGCCCTTTGGTTTTTGTTGGACATGTGGTTCAACAATTCCCGTGATTTTCGCGACATGGGTTAACACCCTCTCGTGGATCCTAACTTCGACGATTGTGGCAGAGACTAATGCCTGCAGGTTTTGGTCTAATGACAATCATATTACAACAAATGGTATCAAAGCAACATATCTTGAGTTCGAAACTTGCCCGACACATCCTTGGGGGGGGAGATTGTTGGAAATTGTGTTCAACGCTTCCCACTAGTTTCGTGACATGGTTAACCCTCTCTCATGTATCCTAACTCTGACGATTGTGGTAGAGACTAATGATTGTGGGTTTTTTTCTGACGACAATTGTAGTCCAACTATTTTACAATGCAATTTTTAGCCTTTATGTAGATCAGGTAGGTTTCTCTATGAAATTTCCAATATAATTTTATAGACATGTGTAAAATCACAAACTACAATGTATGCAAGTTGAACCACTAATTTTTTCTCAAAATTGAGAATATGATGTGCATTTGAGGCTGAGGAAGTTTCCCTTCAAATTTACATGAAATCCCAATTCTAGGTGCATGAAAAAAACCTTTCCTTCTCTTAAACTGAACTTTAGATGCATAGGTAAATTTACCATTTATGTAACTCCATATTAAAATTTATAAAACAAAGTTTGGAGCTATATAGAATCTTGGGCGTGCATTTTCATTTAGTCTCTTAGTACAGTTTATACCTTGCAAATTACAAGACAAACTTTGTCTCTTTTGCACAACCACCCTTTTTAAACTTGCAATTGCAAAATAAACAACATGAACATGTCTACTATGATAAAACACATCCCCAACAACTTTCATAACTCAAATCTAAGGTGTAATATAACATTGGGTTACTTGTTACAAATAGTTTTTTCATTTCAATGGTTTTACTATGCATCTATGGCCTATTTTTTCACATAAGAGTCTTTTATGGCTGAAAATGAAAGATTGACCTTGGTTTCTCTCACAACCCACCATCTTTTGATTCATGAAAATGTCGTGAATCTTTGTGCATAGAAATCATCCTTTTTGGAGTGTGAATGCACTACTAATTGTACTAACTGGTTATAAATATTGGAATGATCAATTTACAACTTAAATCCCAAATTATCGATCCTTAGCCAACTTTGGGTGTGTAGCTTAATATAGCCAGCTTTAACTGTTTGGCCCTTTGGTTTTACAATGCAATTTTTATCCTTTATGCATAGCATGTAGGTTTCTGTCTAAAAATACCAATATAAGTTTATAGAAAGGTGTAAAATCACAAACTATAGCTTATGCAAGATGAACCACTAAAGTTGGCTCAAATTCGATACTAGGGTGTGCATTTGAGGCTAAGGAAGTTTTCCCTTCAAATTTACATGAAATCCCAAATCTAGGTGCATGAAAGCAACCTCTCCTATTCTTCAATTGAATTTTAGATGCATAGGTAAATTTAACATTTCTTTAACTCCATCTTAAAACTTATAAAACAAATTTTGGGGCTACAGGGAAGCTTGGGCATGCATTTTCATTTAGTCACTTAGTACAATTTATACCTTGCAAATTACAAAGAAAACTTTGCCTCTTTTGCACAACCACCCCTTTTAAAATTGCAATTGCAAAATAAACAACATGACCATATCTACTATGATAAACCACATCCCCAACAACTTGTACAACTCAAATCTAAGGTATAATACAACATTGAGTTACTTTTTACAAACAATATTTTCATTTTGAGGGTTTTACTATGCATATATTGCCTATTTTTGCAAAGAAGAATCCTTTGTGACTGGAAATGAAAACAATGACCTTGGTTTCTCTCATAACCCTTCATCCTCTGATTCATCAAAATTTCGTGAATCTTTGTGCATAATAATCATCCTTTTTGGAGAGTAAATACACTACTAATTGTACTAATAGGATATATATATTGGAATGATCAATTTACAACTTAAATCCTAAATTATTGATCCTTAGCCAACTTTGGGAGTGCGGTTTAATATAACCAACTTTAACAATTTGGCCCTTTGGTTTTACAATACAATTTTTATCCTTTATGCACATTAGGTAGGTTTGTGTCAAAAAATGTCAATATAAGTTTATAGACAAGTGTAAAATCACAAACTATAGCATGTACAAGATGAGCCACTAAATTCGGCTTAAAATTGAGACTAGGGTGTGCATTTGAAGCTGAGGCAGTTTTCCCTTCAAATTTACATGAAATCCCAACTCTAGGTGCATGAAAACAACGTCTCATGTTCTTCAATTAAAATTTATATGCATTGGTAAATTTACCATTTATGTAAATCCATCCTAAAACTTATGAATTTTTTTTTGGAGCTACAAGAAAGCTTGGGTGTGCATTTTAATTTTGTCACTTAGTACAGTGTAGACCATGCAAATTACATTGCAAACTTTGCATCTTTTTCATGACCACCCTCTTTAAACTTGAAATTGAAAAATTAACAATAGGAACATGTCTACTATGATAAACCACACCCACAACAACTTTCACAACTCAAATCTAAGGTATAATACAACCTTGGGCTACTTTTTACAAACATGTTATGCATTCTGAGGGTTTTATTGGGCATATCTTGCCTATTTTTCCACAGAAGAGTCTTTTACAGCTCTTAATGCAAAAATGACCTTGGTTTCTCTCATAACCCACCATCCTCTGATTCATCAAAACGTCATGAATATTTGTGCATATAAATCACAATTTTTGGAGTGTACAGTTTAGACCTTACAATTTCATATATCCAACATTAAGAATTTGGCCCTTTGGTTTTAGAAGACAATTTTTATCCTTTATGCACATTAGGTAGGTTTCTGTCTGAAATTTCCAATATAATGTTATAGACAGGTGTAAAATCACAAACTACAACATATGCAAGTTAAACCACTAAATTTGGCTAAACAATGAGACTAGGGCATGCATTTGAGGTTGAGGCAATTTTGCATTCAAATTTACATGAAATCCCAATTCTTAGTGCATGAAAGAAACCTTTCATGTTCTTCAGTTGAGATTTAGATGCATAGGTAAATTTACCATTTATGTAACTTCATCTTAAAACTTATAAAACAAATTTTGGAACTATAGGGAAGCTTGGGCGTGCATTTTCATTTGTCACTTAGTACAATTTACACCTTGCAAATTACAAGGCAAACTTTTCCTCTTTTGCAAAACCACCCTTTTTAAACTTGCAATTGCAAAATAAACAACATGAATATGTCTACTATGATAAACCACATCCCCAACAACTTTCACAACTCAAATCTAAGGTATACGACAACATTGGGAAGATTTGGGCACAGACAATAGAGAAAAAATCTATGCCCTCTGGATCCTAATTAATTAGGCTGCGATGGACATACATGTTAATAGGCTATAGGACTTTGGTGACTCCAAAATTATGATGGATTGGAAAAATGGTAAAAGTAACATTTTAACTTGGACTTGGGGCATATTTTCAATAGGACTATGGAAAAGAAATTAGTTTTTGAAGAGGTGTCCTTTGCTCATGTCTATCAAGAAATTAGTTTTTATTGTTAATGAGATTAAGGACCATACTACTATATATTTGATACTCTTACATATTTTTTGATGAATGGATTTTTGTTCTTGTTTTAATTTTTGTTTATGTAATGTTAGAGAGAGCGTGTCTCATGGTTTTTTCTTAGCATCAATATGAAACTGTGGAACTATTTGTTTAAAAAGTGACTTGTAAAAGGATGATTTTAAGAGTCAAAGTCATAAGGATAGGCTATATTCTTATCTGATAGAGGCGGTCTATAAATCCAATGGATGTTAATGTTAAAAGTAGAAGGGATCTTGTCAACATGTATTTCATTTCCACTAGAAATATCAATACAATGATATTTGTCTCGTAAAAAAACACGAAATATAATTTCTTGTAGGTAGATTCAGACATTATTAAAAATATGAATTAAAAAACACTTAAATATTGTATATAATCATTGAATATCACAACAAGAATCACATATAAGACAAGTATGAGTCAAGAACATTATTGATCTTCCATTAATTCCTCATAAATATAAAAGGATATTTACATGACATACATAAAAAATACAATCTCCATTACAAAACTGGGAAAACTATAATACATATTCTACAACTTTCTCCTCTCTGAAGATTCCTCATGAGGAATCTCTAACAAGCCTCTCATTTTATATGTGTCTACTTACAAACTTATATATTATGTTCCCCATAGGGACCACCTTGACTCATAGGTTGCTTACATAATTGGATCATAACTAACTTTACATGTATTCACAGGCCCTCAAGCCAGTTGTTACATCTTTGAGGCGATGCTTAGTAGTTGAGGCACACTCCACCTTGTTGTAGTCACTCGTCAACTGCAATCAATACTGAGAAGGGTGTTTTATCCAATCACTAGATTCACATTGTGGGGTGGTACTAGAGAAGCTTACAGTGCAAATGGGTTCCAAAATTGGTAGTGCACTGAAGGGTCTAATGGAAGATACAAAATGTGGTATGGATATGGAGGGTGCACCACTAGGTGGGAAGAGAGTAGGGTAAGTATTGGGGACAAGATTGAGGTAGAGGATTGTGGTGAGGATGGACAGGATTGATACAAACAAGGTATAGTTTTACCAATTGTTATGGTATTGTTGCTAAGAAATTGTCGCAATATCCTATACCTGGGTCAAACACCTTGAACGCCCATTTGTCCCAACCAACCTGGACATATTCCTTATGGAGAACTACTTTGTCTTACATCTCCTTCTACTATCACATTCCATTGAAACTGTTGGCACCATTGATTCCTCCCCTCAAGATGTGCTCCATTTCCTTTGGTCCTCCAACTGCTACTAGAGACTCCCCCTTTCTCTTTCTCACAGCCTCCTAGACTGTCAACATTGATGTGATGTGATTCTTTTTTACTGGTGGCACCATCCGCATATAGGTGCAGTATTGTGACCTCTAAGATGGCCACCTGAATCCTTCCCAAGCTTCCCCCATGGTGGCATAGTCTAAATATTCTATGTTTAATTGGCATTTTTCACTTGAATCGAGTGATATAAATCTAGGAAAAATCACAATTTTATGTTGTTTAACTCACATTTCTAAATGCATAAATGGATTCAACATCCTGAAAAACCCATGGGGCACTCGTATTATATAGACTTAACCACTCAATGAGATAATTATAATTCCATGTAATAGTTTCAATTTTTTATACAAAGGGGTAACTCTGGGACATGGAAATATCAGTCAGGACCAACCATCATATGACTTAACTGGTCACATTAACTAACATATGAATTGAAACTCGATCATATCCTATCTGGAGACATAACTGATTTGGGTCAGGTATTTTCCATCCTGTACACATCATGCAAACTTGTAATATGTATTATGTTCATCCATTAATCCTTGTACTTTCCAATCATATCTCTTGTCCATTCACATTTAATTGATGTCTTGATACAAAGCTGGCATAATAAGCCCACACAAGACATTTTTAGCCCCCACAATGGGCATAATTGACGTCTTGATCGAGACAACGCGGGAACAATAATCCTGTGACAGAATTTTTTATCCCCCTAGTTGGCATAATTAAGGCTCAATTAGGTTCCAAACGCACCCATCAAACAAAAATTTGTTGACATGGTAGTGCCACGTAGGTGCCACAGTGATAGGCCATAGGGAAGTGGTGGGCCACGATGATGATGCCAACGTTGCAGAATTGAAGGTCTTGAAAATATTTGAATATGAGTTGGAAGTATGATGAATACTGAACTACTTCATAGGTTTGACGAACATCATGGGACCAAAAAAAAATATAACAAAATTTTTAGAATTAGTGAGTAACGTCCGATGGTAAGGTGGATTTTGTCCATAACATATGAACTCCCCGTTGGAATTCAACACCATATGTAGTAGTGTTCCTTCACTAAAGGAGCAATTACTCCCAGGAAAGGAGCGGATTCCTTTAAGAGGGAGTAAACAATAGAAAATCATGAAAATTATGTGCTCTTGTACAAAGTTTATGGGAAAATTAGTTGCATAAATTCCTATTTCCCATGAGAATTTTTTTTAACCATATTGATATGGTATAAATAAGACTTCAAATAAGGATACTTTACACACAATCCTTATGATACTAGAGTTATCATCTGATCTTGATCAGTTAGAGCAATTTTTCCCTGTAGTTTTTATGACCAACATCTCCCTGAGTATTCCCATTCTCAGTTTGTTCCATCTCCCATTGTCTAAGATAGATATCTAGGACATCCTTATCCTTCTCTTCTTTGATCGAAGAAGAACACTGGAGGTCAAGCAATATCGAGTGACCTAGGGAAGAAGGAATTTGGAAAACGGTTACGGGTAGTGTCGACAACAAAAGTTAGGTATACTACATTATATTGCTAGTTTTATTTATAAAAATGGAGATCTCTCTTCTTCCCTCCCCTAGATACTATGTACTTTCATATTCATGTTTAATTTTCAGTTTCTAATGTTGGTACTAATGCTCCTGAATTTAGTTATTTATTTAGTTAGTTAGTTATTTTATAATTTAGTTATATACGCCATATTGGTTTGAGGAAAAACTTGTTATGTGTTTGCAGGTTGCGAATCTTGTGGAAGGAGAAAGAGGATTGGATCAAGGAAAGTTCACACATGTCGTATCCAATGGTTCATTTACCAAGTAATTCCTCTAAATAACTTGGTAGTTATTTCAAAATTATTGTAGGCCAATCTAGGAGAAAGAAAGATTGTTGTCTTCAATTTTTTATCTCTTGTGATTTCACCCTAGTCATAGGATAGACTTTTCTTATTCATAAAAAAACTAGAGACTCCACTGGGAATAAATCCTAGATTTATTCTTTCTAGGGTGTGCCTTGTTACTTCTAGGATTTATGTTTGATTTCTATGTTATATTGCTTTTTTTATTTCTTTTTTACAGTCATGTTTGCCCAACATTCGTTATTTTTTCTAAGGATTTATGAAAGTTCCCCCCTTTAAATGAAAGAACACACTAGTTCCCTTATAAAAAGAGTCACTACTATCTTTTTCCAGTTGAGGAGAGTGTGAATATTCCCCCCTTTCCCTCACAAAAAGAAGGAGTTCCTCCTGGAAAGTTCCTTTCCTTGTCCTCAACCTTGTTTTTCTTGATTTTTCTCATCCCTTTTGTTGGTTTCCTAAGTGTTTGTTTCCAATCAGTAACAGTCTGATGCACGCTTTCTTAATTGCATTTATCATTTATCATGTTGATTAAGGTTGGTTGTAATTGGTGTCAACCCTTGAAGAAATCCCCATAGCACAAAGGTTTGGGTAATGGACCCAAGATTGTTTTATGTAAATATGACTCATTATTGTTTTTTCATGGTTGATAAGAAGTAAATATGGATGAACTCCAAAGTGGTCCCCTTATGGTGAAATCCCTCAAGGGAAGACGCTTTGCGGAGTAAGAGAACCCATGATTAATTGTGGAATAATGAGATGAATGAAAGTTAATTTGTCAGGGAAATTATCATAGATGGATAGCTCTTGTCATGCCATTTCTGATGGTATGTATAACACCACATAACTCCTCATGGTTAGAGATTTATGACCATGTGAAGTTGGAGAACCCAGGTTTGGGTAATGGACCCAAGTTTGTTTGATGGATAACGGTATGATTTTTTATATATTTGAAGGTAATACTATTCTATATGGATATTACATGTCATTCCATTTCTGGTGGTATGTGGAATGTCACATAACTCCTCATGGTTTGAGAGTTATGGCCTTACGAAATTGGAGGACCCTCATATGTCATCTAGAAGCCCCAAAAGGTCAAAGTAGTCAAAGTGGTTTAAGAGATTTTAAAAGGTAAATAATAAAGTGAAGTGATGAGTGTATTATAATTCAAAGTGAATACAAAATTAATTATTTCAATAATAAATTTAATGGAGAAATTAGAAGTGGGTGGACCCAAAAATAAGGAAAGTGGGCCAAGTGACCTAGAAGATGTTTTTAAGGAAGCTACTTGGAGAGTATAAATAAGAGGCAAGGCTCTCTAATTTTAATTACACAAGCATATTGAATATCTATAGTTGTTTGAAGTATCCAATAATCTCTAAGCTGAATTTCTGAGGGAAGGTGAAGAAAAGAAGGCCGAAATGCAAAGAAGGATAAATTCTTTTGATGGTGCTTTCTAAGATATGTTATTTACAGGTCATCTCACCATTTTCGCTATAACTGTTTTTCTATAATGATTGAGACCATGCAATTTATATTCCATTGAGAAAACATACCCAAGTATATTTGGTAACAAATTCAGATTGTGGGTCATTTTATTTTGGGAGTTACACTCCATGGAAAATAGGGTTTGTGGCTAGTCCTAAAACTAGTCAAAAACAGGTGTTTCGGGTAAAAACGTCGTAACTTCTTCATAAAAGATCCAAATTTAGTGAGACCAAATGTGTTGGTTATGGTATAGTATTTAGTATTCTGTGTAACATTTTGATATCCATTCAATGAATATTTCATGCAGGGTATGCTCTACAAGGTCGCTCTCTCGAATAAGCTAGAATTCAACAAGGTATGCCATTTTTTCTATAAATCCTTTTCTGAGAGGTTCCAAGTAGTGAAACCTGGAGGAATTGCATAAAACACATTGAATGAAATTGTGTATTAGTTTCATATATTTATACATTACATGTTCAAAGTTAATATTACTTCAAGCTAGGGTTGTTGACTAATCCAAAACTAGGCATGTGAGACTAAAGAAAAGTTTGATGAAAATGATAGTCTCTTGTTGTTAAAGTTAAGAAAGGTTCACAGGAATGTGATCATATACACCAGGTCTATTACAGAGCTACAAATCAGATTTGGATGATGAAATTGACAAGGGATTTGGGTTGAGGTACATGTTGAGTACATGGTTGAGACAAGTAGTTGATGAGTTGGCACATACATAAGTTGTATAGTTGATAATGTTGGTACATATTGATGAGTAGTTGACACATGATTGGTACATACTTGGTACATGGTTGGATGCACTTTTTTATGGTACAGGTTGATTACAAATTGTTTGGTACAGGTTGGTGCATGGTTGATGCACTTGTTTATGGTACTTGTTGATTACATGTTGAGGTACAGGTTGATGCATGGTTTATGCATGGCACACATTTATTGGTACAGGTTTACAGTAGTATATCTCATAATGATAGTGTGATAATGGTTCCATCATTCTACTTCTACTTCAGGGTGGCAGGATGGGGCAATGACAGGTGGTTTTAGCGACCTTTCGGTTGTAGCCAGAGAACATAGGGGGTTGGTGCCTCCTTCTAGTTGTAGCTGGAAAACAAAGGAAGTTGGTGCTTCCAATGAATGTAATTCTTCAAGACATATAAGAAAAATAATTATGTGGTTTTCTCCCGATTTGGGTTTCCACATAAAACACTGGTGTACTGTGTATGTGTGTGATTGTTTATTTCTTACTGCTCATTATTGGATAATAATTCTACATTGATATAACATTTGAAGAAAAAGGATTATAATTACGCTATTACTAATTCACCCCCCCTCTCAGTAATCCAACAATTGGTATCAGAGCAGGTTCCTTTAGAAATCATTTTAACCACTGAAAGGTAGATCATGGGGAGTACCAACTCGTATAAAAATGGAATACCATAGTTTGATGGACATAAGTATGCTTTTTGGAGCATAAGGATGAAAACATATATACAAGCACATGGATTTCAAGTTTGGAAATGAATTGTAGATGGATACACAACACCAACAGTTCCACCAATAAATGAAAAAGCAGTGAAACTTGGGGAGAATAATTCCAAAGCCAAAAATGCACTTTTGAATGGTCTCAGTGATATAGTATTCACCAAAGTTGCACATTGTAAATCTGCTAAAGATATTTGGGACAAGCTTCGAAATATTTATGAAGGAGATTCAAATGTCAAAGCAACAAAGCTTCAAACTTACATAGGTCAGTTCGAACAACTAAAAATGAAGGAAGATGAAGATATCACAGTCTATTTCTTACGAGTCGATGAAACAGTGAATGCAATCATAGGATTAGGAGAAGAAATTGAAGAATCTGTAATTGCTCAAAAGGTACTAAGATCTCTTCCTACAAGATTCAACCCTAAGATTTCAACACTAGAAGAAAGATCAGATCTAAACTCAATAATTATGGACGAACTACATGGAATCTTCACAACATATGAGATGAGAACTGAACAGGAAAATCCAAATGGAAAAGAAGCAACCTTCAAAGCATCCAAAAGATCAAAGCAAAAGAAAAAGGAACAAGAAGAATATAGCAGCAACAACGACGTCTCAGAAGATGATGAAGAAGTGGCCAACTTTGTTAAAAGACTGAACAAGGGAACCAATGGTAGGTATAGATGTAATCTTCCTTAAATTTGTTTTAATTGTGATGGTATTGGTCATTTGTTTAACAAATGTCCTCATAAGAAAAAGAGAAATGATGAAGGTTACTCAAAAG
>SNQJ01S0007790.1:347319-386252 GCA_010110895.2 Picea sitchensis | reverse complement strand
ATTAGAAGTGGGTTAACCCTAAAATAAGGAAAGTGGGCCAAGTGACCTAGAAGATGTTTTTAAGGAAGCTACTTGGAGAGTATAAATAAGAGACAAGGCTCTCTCATTTTAATTACACTTGAGAATATTGAATATCTATAGGTTTTTGAATTAACCAAGGATATCTAAGCCAAATTTCTAAGGGAAAGTGAATAAAAGAAGGTCGAAATGCAAAGAAGGATAAATTCTTTTGATGGTGCTTTCTAAGGTATGTTATTTACAGGTCATCTCACCATTTTCGCTATAACATTTTTATATAAAGATTCTGACCGTGAAATTTCTATGGAATTAAGAAAACATACCCAAGTATATGTGGTAAAAAATTCAGCTTGTGGGTCATTATATTTTGGGAGTTACACTCCGTGGAGAATAGGGTTTGTGGCTAGTCCCGAAACTAATCAAAAATAGGTGTTTTGGGTAAAAAAGTCATAACTTCTTCAGAATAGATCCAAATTCAGTGAGACTACATGTGTTGGTTAGGGTACATCCTATAGTATTCTTTGTAACATTTTCAGATCAATTCAATGAATATTTCGTGCGGGGAACGCTCTACAAGGTCGCCCTCTAGAATAATCTAGAATTCAACAAGGTATGCCATTTTTGCTATAAATCCTTTTCTAAGAGGTTCCAAGTAGTGAAACATGGAGGAATTGCATAAAACACACTGAAGAACATTTTGTATCAGTTTCATATATTTATACATTACTGATTCAAAGTTATGATTACTTCAAGTTAGGGTTGTTGACTAATCCAAAACTAGGCATGTGAGACTAAATAAAAATTTGATGAAAATGCTAGTCTCTTGTTGTTAAAGTTAAGGAAGGTTTGCAGGAATGTGATCATATACACTAGGTCTATTACAGAGCTACAAATCAGATTTGGATGATGAAATTGATGAGGACTTTTGGTTGAGGTACATGTTGAGTACATGGTTGAGACAAGTAGTTGATGAGTTGGCACATACNGCCAGAGAATTGGGGAGTTGGAGCTTCCCTCAAGTTGTAGCCTGAGAAACTAGGGGGTTGGAGCCTCCTTCCAGTTGCTGCTGGAAAACAAAGGAAGTTGGTGCTTCCAATGAATGTAATTCTTCAAGACATATAAGAAAAAATATTCCGTGGTTTTCTCCCGATTTGGGTTTCCATGTAAAACACGAGTGTACTGTGTATGCGTGTGATTGTTTATTTCTTATTGCTCATTATTGGATAATAATTCTACATTGATATAACATTTAAAGAAAAAGGATTATAATTACGCTATTACTGATTCACCCCCCCTCATTAATCCAACATATCATTGAAAAGAAAAATCATTGTAGGTGTCTTTGCTTGTTTTCTTATTTTATTTGCGTGATTGAGATTAGGTTATCTAGATGCATTCTTAGTTTATTATTTCTTGATTGAGTTGGGTCTGATAGCTTTTAATTATTACAAGAAAAGGAAAAGTTGGCATTAGTAGTTTTCATATTGCATTGGATTTTATTTTTAGAATTGTCCATGTTATAACTACTTTCATTGAATAATTAGTGCAAGTTGAATGTCAATGTTCTTATCAATTTTTTTTCTTTGAGTCTTTGAAATATCACTAGTTGCACATCCATAACCCCTGAGTTATTAATAGACAATTAAAATGAACACTTAATCTAAAAAGAACTAGACTCTTTTCTTTTAAGGAAAATACACAATATTTTAGGTCTTAAGGCCTTGGAATAGGTTGGCGAGTAAATTATCCAAGGCCATCAAACTACAAACTAGTAGTTGATTAAAGAGTGTGAAACCCAGTAGTAGCAAGAAGTCCTTGCCGAGTGTTATTCCTAAAGTTTTCCCTAGCTGTTAAGGGTCAAGCTAGGGCACCTAAAATATTGCAATGGTTTCTTGTAAATTAAGATTTGTTTGAAGTTGGACTTAAGGATCGGGTTCTCAAAGTAATTTGAAGGATAAAGGTTTGAGTATATTCGTTTGAATCAGTTTACCAACAACATTCAGCTTAGTCAAAGGAATTCATTCTAAAAAATTAGATAAATGGAGACAAAATAGATGAAAAAGAAGTCAAAAGTTAACAATTTGTTCACTTGTAAAGAAGAATTCCAGGTTCCAAATATTATTTAGAAACATGAAAGAATCACTCAAATGCAACTGTTGAAATAGATGAGTTCTAACAGAAAAATATTTACTGAAGTTCAGAATGAATTAGGATAAATCGATTCTTTGCAAGAAGTTTCAAATGCATTCAAAATAGTATAGAATAAATAAAATACATAAAATAAAATAGTCTAACCATAAGAATGTTTGTTCATTGAGAGAAAATTGTTGTAGTTTCCATCTTTACAATTTCAGATCAAAAAGTTTCCTTCAACACCCTCCAAGAACTGAGTCCCCTAACTCTCTCATCTAATTTAATTTTTATACAGAAGAGTAGGTTTCCATTTGGATCCCAGATCCTAAAACCTAGTTACAATTTTGATTATGATTCGATGTATTTGGATATCAACTAGGGATTACATTCTATTTCATTCAATGTGCTAACAACAAAATCTTGGATCTTAGGAAAAAATCTTTTATCATAGGACCATATCATAACTCCTAAAATACACCTTTTGACCCTAACAAATAGGATCTACAACCAATGATTCAAGAACACATATATGGAAGGTTGGACCTTCAAACTTGTACTTGATCATTATAATCCATGATATTGAACCTGCTTGCAAAATGAGTGTATTTTCTCATTATTTTGTCAAAATATAAGAGCTGCAAAAAATCTATGTTTTCTGGTAACGCAAACCCAAAATTAGAAATAACCTATGTGTTTACAAAGCCTTTGAGACCTTTTCATTCATGAACATAAGTTTGTCCTTTAGAATTTTCCTGTTTAATTTGGGTTTGAGCACAATATTGGTCCAATATAGTTTGACATGCTTCTTTCTAATTTCCTTTGAAAACTTACGTTGTTTTTTGTACTTTTCTTTAAACTTGTGAACTTTCTCATGTAGATTAGCATTCCATACCTCAATTCTTAGATTCTAATTCTTCAGATATTCAACGACTGTCTTAAATTCCTCAGACTTATGTCTTCCCGTTTCATCCTCTGTTTCAACCATGTCTTCATTTTGGTCTTCTTTTGATGCAGTTCTATTCAAGTCAATGGAAATTTTAGGCTTTCCAAGCCTTGTTTTGCGTTTATTATCCTTTGATATTAGTACTTCTACAATATTTTCCTTTGAAAGTTCAGGTAAGATGGATGTCCCCTCCTCCATGAGGGTTCCTAGTAACTTGTCTATATCAGGATTGAAATTATGATTTTTCTTCGTTTCATCATCCAATTGGGGAAATTCGTCTTCAGATTCAACCTTTTTTCCTTTATGCTTTCTGGTCTTTCTCATGGGAATTTCCTTCAATGTTTTAATTCCTAACCTTTCTTTACTAGTCATTTTTGGAATCGTTTATGGGGTCTCATCATCTGTTACAATCAATTTCTCTTTCTTGAGAGAGGGTTTGAATAAAGATTTAGAATTGAGTCTTAGCTTATTTGTGGGTCTAGTTTTGGGTCTGCTGGGACAATTTACATGATGTTTTCTTTTTCTCCTCCTACTCTGTCTCACCTTTGGAGATTTCTTAATTTGTTTAACATGGATTTATTGTACAAGCTCAACTTCCATATTTTGAATTTCCTTTATCATTTTCCTAGTCCTCCTCCTGGTATAAAACTTTGCACATTCCACAAACCCCTGTTTTGGTGAAGATGATTCAAATTTCTGCTTAGTTTCTTCTCCCTGTGACAGGGAGAGTTTTCTTTTTCTTGATCTGGTCTCTCTTTCTATAGGGGAGGATTTTTCTTGTACCTTTACTGTATCCTTTGATGTGCTTCCCATTGCTATTGAAACCCTAGTTTTCTTGACAAGAGGTGTTTTCTATGTTTTTGAAACTTGTTCTTCAAACCCTAAAGAAGATGATAGTTTCTCCTAGGACACTTGTAATTCACTTAATGCATACATGATAGTTTCTCCTAGGCCACTTAATTCACTTAATGAGAATTTAGAGGATGGATATGTATCCTCTTTTCCATATTTTTCAAACTTTTCAAAAGATAAAATGGCATATTCATTTCCTTATCTCCATTTAAATGCATCAAAAATTGTATGTGATAGCAATATTTAATGGTAGAAAACCTATCTTCACAAGTTATGTATTTCCGGACCACTGGTAAGATACTCTACCATTCCTTCTTCAAACATTTATCTAGGATCCCTTGACTCCAGTCTAGATTATGGTGTTCTTCTACTAAAAACTAGTTGCATGGGTCTGCAGAGAGTTTACTCTTCTTCCACCACATTTCATCTTTTACAGGTAAACCACAAGCTATTGCAATTGAATGTTCTGTGACATGAATAATTAAATCTCCCACCTGAGTCTGAAATCCGTCGAAGTTCTTGGAAAATACCATTGAAATTTATTCATGGTGTCCTTGAAAAGCGCAACAAAACTTAAACCATTCTCCTTGGACAAATTTCTGGATGATTTATGAGAAAGATACTAATAATTCAATTCCCTCTAGTTCTTATCATAGAACTCGACCACCTTTCATGGGAAACATATTGTTGATCATGAGCTATGTTACACCTGCGAGTATTAGGGTTTTTCCTCAATCGAAATTTAAAACATGCCTTCATAAAACGACTAACATAAAATGTTTTTTTGGTTGTATATGACTTCACGCTGCATTTCTTCTTATTTCAAAAACTCTTTAAATTATTTTAAATTATGATTTTTCATGTTTTTAGATCGTGGCCCGACACCTAAGTTTGATGGAAGTACAAGTATATTCAAATTTGTATCCAATAAATCATGCATAAGGATAGAATAATCATTTAGATATGACATAATTAAATATAACAATCATTTGCACGATCTCTTGAATGATTTCTGAACTTCTTTCACGATGTTCAGATTTGAAGCACACTTGAAGTAATGATGTCTTTATGTGCTAGAAGAATGGCAACATTGTTGTAGCGAACCTGTTTATTCTTAAACCTTGGAAAATGCCCTTTAATTGGAAATATGAATAACAAATATGATGTGACACATCTTATTTATGAAAATATTTCAAACATATCTTATAAAAATC
This sequence comes from Picea sitchensis, assembly GCA_010110895.2. Taxonomy (NCBI): domain Eukaryota; kingdom Viridiplantae; phylum Streptophyta; class Pinopsida; order Pinales; family Pinaceae; genus Picea; species Picea sitchensis. The sequence continues at coordinate 381,092 of SNQJ01S0007790.1, read as the reverse complement.
AAGTGAAAATGAAATTAGGTGAAGGCAAATCACACAAAAAATGAAAATTAAAGTATAAAAGGTGCAGAAAACAAAGACAAATTGGACTTAGGAAAGGTTTTTTGATAGGATGGTCTAAAGTTTTGGAACAAAAAGGTAGAAACAGGTTTAGGGACTAACAATGGATCCACCTGGGGATAATTTTCTCCTTGTGAGAGATTAAGAACTGCAGACCAATGATTTCTTTTCAAATTCTATCACTAAAACTTGTAACCTCCACCATGTTCCTTCTTATCTTCTTTGACATCTATCTTATTATAGACCATCCATTCTGCATTCTGAAATACTAAACTGTAACAAGCTTAATTATACACTAGTGTCTCCATTTTGCTATGGAGTCTTATTTAATATTTTAAAACACACCAAAAATAAAGCAATATGCACAAGCTAAATCAATTATGGCTCTTTAAGTAAAATAATGTTTCAGAAAATGCCCATTGATTGGGCCTCCAAATATCTCATTGTCATCCAAATTCTATAAGACAAAAGTGTTTTTGTTCACAATTTTGGCTATTCTAAATGGGCCAAATAAAAAATTATCAAATTTACCATGTTTTGGATTATCTTCTCTTCTGGCATCCCACCTCAAAATAAGATCCCCTGTTTGAAAACTATCCTTCTTGTTTTTCTTGTCAAATGTTGTTTTAACCTTTCTCTGATAATCCTCATATTTTTCATTTAACATTTCTCTCCTTTGTTGAACCTCAATGATTTGAAAAATCCTCCTCTGAATATCATTAGGTTCTTCCAATTCTTCTTGAAGAAACTTTAACACAGGTAAACCAAGTTGGGTTGGGAAAATAACATTTGTTCAATAGAATAATAACTGGAAAGGAGAAGCATCAATTGAATTTTTGGTGCTAATCCTGTCATCCCATAAATAATATTTAAGTTTAGAATTCCATACCCTTTTGTTTTCTGCTAGAAATGCTTTGATAATTCTAATGATACTTTTGTTGGAGGATTCTTCCAATCCATTATCATGTGGATAATATGGATTACAATGTGCCATAGTAACATTATATCTTTCACTGAATTCAACCATAGAAACATATTTGAATTCCTGAGCATTATCTGTGATTAATTTTCTAGGACAACCAAATCTATAAATAAAATTTCTTCCAAATGTTTTATAATTACCTTATCAATTTCATTTTTGGTTGGGATGGCCTCAAACCATTTTGTAAAGTAATCATTGGCTATCAATATCCATCTATGTTGTCCATTGGAGGGTAGATGCATTTCTCCTATGAAGTCCAAGCCCCATTGTTGTAAAGGACCATTTGCTATGATTGGATTTAAGGGAAGAAAAAGTAGTTTATGTTTTCCCACAAACATTTGACACTATTCACGTGCTCTAATCTGGGAAAAAACATCATAAAATAACATAGGAAAGTAACACCCAACCCTCAAGATATTGAATTCTATGGATTTCCAATGCTGGTGTCCTCCACAAAATCCTTTGTCCAAATAAATCATAATTTGTTTTGCTTCATATTCATCAACACATTTAAACAAAATTCCACTAGGGTCTTTCTAAAACATGCTTGATTCACAATGCAATACTTTATAGACTTAATTTTTAGAGATCTAACCTTGGATTTATCAAAATATGGTGGAAATTGAAGATTTTGCAAAAAGTAAACGACATCTTTCTACCAAGGTGAATATTTATCCATTACCTACAAAATTCTTCCTTCAACCTGTGATATTGGAACAATTGTCTGATTTTGAATATAGTTCAGTCCAAGATATTTGCAATTTGAGTCAACGAGCAACCTCACTAGACCTTTCCCTTTGATCAAATTGTTAGGTTTGAGTTCTACATCATATTCTAAGATATTTTCTATCCATTTACCTCTCTTTCATTGTCTGGATGCACAAGCATATCTTTCACATTGTTGCTAGGAACATTGGAAATTATCTTAGAATGAAAAATATAAACTATGAAACATTGCAATGCCTTCACTAAGGCATAAACCTGTTTTCACATTATGTTATACTTAATTTATACATCTCTAAGGTATTTTCTAAGAAAGAAATGGGTTGCTCATATCCTTCTTCATTTTTCTGAAACAATACAACAACATTGGTTTGTTCAGAAGAAAAAGAGAAGATCAAGAACACCTTAGAATAATCTGGACTGATGAGGAAAAGAGATTCAATTAAAGATTTTTTTATTATTTCAAAGGATGACTTAGCTTCATGTCTCCACTAAATTTCATCATCCTTCTTCAATATATTCATAATGAGCTTAATAATCTCAGCAAAATTAGGTATGAATCTCCTTAAGAAGTTGATTCTACCTATGAAAGATTGTATGGATTTTTTGTTTCTAGGAATATCAATATTTTGAATAGAATTCACCCTCTCATAATCTATTTTGATTCCTCTTGCAGATACAATATGACCTAGGATCTTTCCTTCATGCATAGAGAAATGGGATTTCTTTGGGTTTAGAGATATGCCATACCTTTTGCATTTCTTAAATGTTTGCTTGAGGTGTTGCAAATGTTCATCATCATATTTTGAGAAAACAGTAATGTCATCAAGATAGATCACTACAAATTTGTCCTTTTCTCCAATGAATACAATATCCATTTCTCTTTGGAACGTATCCCCTGTATTCATCAACCCAAAAGGCATATTTTCATACATGAAGGTACCCCATGAAGTAGTGAAAGCAATTTTCATTTTATCTTCTTCAAATACTGAAATATGATTGTATCCAGAATACCCATCTAACATGGAAATCCTTTGAGCACCTACCACCTTATGAAAAATGTGATCCATTTTTGGTAATGGATAGTTATCCTTGAGAGAACACCTATTCAGATTTCTAAAATCCACACATAACCTTTTTTCACAATTTTTCTTCCTAATTGGCACCAAATTTTCCACCCACTCTGAATAGCTCAAAGGTACTATAATATTAGTATCTAATAGTCTTTCTAACTCTTTTTCAATGATAGGAAACAACATAGGATTGAACTGTCTCATTTTCTTCCTGAAAGGTTTGGAGCCCATTTTCAAAGGAATTTTATGCTAAATTATTTCAGTGTAAAAAATATTAAGGTCTTCATATGACCAAGAAAAAATATCAACAAATTCCCTCATAAGTTTAACATACCTATTCCTCTACTCTTCTGACAATGCCTTGGATAGTTTTAAAACCTTTGGATCTGCATCAATGCCAAAATTGCAATCAAACACATCCTTTTTCTGACTTTGAATTGAATATTTTTTGGATACATCATTGTTGTCAAAGAATCTTTCCAGTGGGAACAAACATTTTGGAATGTGATTTGTATTTAACTCCACAATTTTATGCCATGCTATTTTATTCTGAAGAGGAACATCTGATTGAATTTCTATCTCATCATTTTCATTCTCTTGATCAATAGAAATTGCAGAAAATTCATCAATAGTCTCTAGAAACCTTTTTAGTTCATGGTCATCATAGAAAAATTGCCAATGTTTGATGTTATATGGGATTTAAGGTATGTGTTTAACTTCAATTTCATATCTAAAATTGGAACATAACGAAGTCTTGAAATTGCTACTTGCTAATGCTAGTGAATCTGCTTGTTGATTAAAGTTTCTTTGAACAAATGTGATATCAAAAGCCAAAAAGAAGTTTTCAACAAAATCCCATACCTCATTCATGTGTTGCTTCAGTCTTTGCTCCTTCGTACAATAAATATTCTTGACTTGATGGAGACTAATTCAAAATCTCCAAAAACTGTTATTTTTTTAATTCCCATATCTTTTGCAGCTCTTAATCCCAATGTTAACAAAACTTCATATTCTGCAATGTTATTGGTAGTCTCTAATTCCATTTCATATGACAAAGATATAACTTCTTTAGAAGGAGAAATGATTACAATTCCAACATGTGATCCTTCTTTTGAAAATGAACCATCAAAAAAAATTTCCACACTGAGTTGTCCCTATCCTTTGCTTGCTTACCAATGAGCTTGTTACTTGATGGTTCAAGAACATCATCACTGGTATGAAATATGGATGAGCCAATTTCATCATCTACTGCATATGTAGGGGGATTTCCTAAATTTTCATGATCACTTACTATATAAGCAAGTTAGACTTCCTTGTATAGTTTTCGATGTTCTCCTCCAAAAATAGGTATGGTGGCATATGTCAGATCCATTTGCAAATACCCTCCCACCTTTTTATCCCAATACCTATACAACAAAATTCCAAACTTTGGTGTTATATCATGCACTACAATGTCCATACCAACACTCTTCAGAGGCAGTTGCGACAATGTTACAACCAAATCTTTGATAACTCCTAAACACTTGAAATTTTTAGAGTCAAAAGAATAGAGATATTGGTAAGGTTTTGTGATATCTAACCCTAAATCATCCATAACCACCTTTGACATTACATTATGTGAGGCTCCAGAGTCCATGAGATAGTTATGGATAATTTTATCGTGAATTTTCAAGGATATATAAAATGGTGGTGAAGAATCATATTTATGTTCAATATGCATACCAATTGTGATAGCATGATTTTCATCTTGCAAATTTGTTGTGTCTGAAGAGATAATAGGTGCATGAGATTGAAAAACCTTAATATAGAATGTTTAAAGGGATCATTCCTCATTTGATCCACCAAAGGCACATGAATTTTAATTGTATTTATCTTGTGCTCTAGATTAAAAGGAGACAACTGTATTTATGTTTCTTTTACCTATGAAACACCTACTTTGATAAGTTGTTGATGTTGATCTGATTTGCTTGGATCCTGCTTGGATGGAGTATTTATCTTCTTATTCTGAGTTTTGCATTTGGTTTTGACCCACTTTCTTTAGACCTTAAATCATATTTATTTTGAGGCTCATTCTAAAAAATTTCCTCTTCTTGATCATCAAACTGATTTGACATCAAAGAATATTCATATTCCTATTGAGTCAAGTGACTAGTAGGAAGCTCATTTCCATTTAAAAGAACTGTAGAATTTTCTTTGACATCATCACTTGCTTCCATCTCTTCAACTTCATTATTATGGAAAAGGGGGAAAGATCCTTTGATCTTCATGATTCATTCTTTCTCTTTGCATGATCCAAGGAAGATTCTTGGGTCTTCTGAACTGATTTGGATTCCTTTTCCCACTCTCTTGGAAAGGTATATTCGACTTCTTTGCTTCCAATTTCAATCTGGCCAATTTTGATGTTAGAGTCTTCAACATTTTATCCATTTCATCAATTTTTGGGTCAGATGTTGTTGTATTGGAAGAAGATGGGACATTCTCTTTCTTCTTCTTTCTATCTCTGTCATATTTTGTCTTTAATATTTCCACTGCTAGAATAGTTGACTCTACCTCAATTGTTGCCTCCTGCATCAAGCTCAAAATAGAAGATCTTCTTTCTCTTAAAAAAAAGAGAAAATTTAGCATCGAAGGAATTAGAAAAAGTAATTTTAGCAGAGGTTTCAGTAGGCTTGATTTCATCAAGGATTTTGATATACATTTTATTAAACCGTTTAGTAAAATATGACACAGACTCACCATTTTTTCTTTTCAAGGCTCCAAACTCATTAATATAATACAAGTAATCCTTTTTGTCTCCCCATTGTTTTATAAAAGTCTTATCTAAAATGTTAATATCTGGAATAGAACATGCAGGAAGACATCGAAACCATTTTCTTAATTCTCCATCTAGACTTTGAACAAACACTCTCATTCAAACATCTAATTTCTCTATAATGAAATTATCTGCAAAACTGTAAAAAGAGGCTAAGTGTTTGTAAACAGTAAGATCTCCCTCCCCATTGAATCTGGACAAGTATTTCACGTAATCTCTGGTTGGAAAAGTGCTTAAGACTTGAGGTAAAACCAGGGGTCCATATCTAGAAACAATTATAACATCCATCATATTTACAGTCATTGTTTGAACAACTTGAGCATGTAATTTAGGTGGTGATGAAGGTTGAGAATGGGTTTCTTTATACTTTAAGAATCCTTCAATGGAAAGGTATTAAAAACTTGAATTTTTGGTTTAGCTTCTTCAGAGGTGCTTGGATGAGGAATATGTAAGGCTCATATCTATTTTATTTTCTCTTTGGTATATTTAGGCAAGCCTTTGGTGGGTCTTCCTAGAAAAATAATCTCTTCATGATCCACATGGGTATCGATGGCTGCCCACCTTTCCATCTGGCTCAAAATAGTTTTCTGGCATTTCTGGTAATTTACTATTTTTAGCATTTTTTTCGGGTCCTGAACTTCCGGGGCCATTTTGAGGCCCTAAATGATGTTTTTTTGGGTATGTTGCTCTCGCAAAATAGCATCTAAGATGCTATTTTGTCTCGAGCGTTGTAGGCCTCAGATCGATATTTCCAACGAGCTATCGTGCGCCCTAAACAAAGATCGTATGCAATAGTTATGACTCCGGGAAGTTGATGGACTAACTTACCCAAATAGGGCCCACTTGACTTTTGGCGTTTCATCTTCTAGGGTTAGGTTTTTGGTTTCGACCTTCCTGCTTTTGATAAATAAGGCCCTTCGGCCTCTTTTTGTAATGAGCTTGGTCACGGATGAGCGTAGCCGCCACATCTCTTATCAGGGATATGCTACCACCATTCTAGCTATGTATTGTTCAACAGTTTTACAGTTTCTCTATTTCATTAATTAATAGAAGTGTGTAGTTACTGTATCACTGTGTTCTCTGCAATACTATTGTGCACACTCTGTTATTTGCTTCTTACATTTCGTCCCTGCATAAATCTGGATCAGTGGTATCAGAGCAGACTGTTCTTTTGTCATTTTTTCGTGCATGTCACTGACGAGGTCAGGATATAAGGAGTTAGGTCTTGAATTAGTTCAGCTCGAGAGAGAAACCCCTTTCCGGTGCAAACAAATGCCCATGGCGGAGAAAAATGAGATGACGGAGAAGGAGATCCTATCAAGATGTTTCTCGAGGAGGCTCTCGTGCGACAGTGGAACGAGATGATGGACAATTTTGTGCAAATTCTTCAACGGTTGTCGACCGCCACGGAAGGAACCTCGACCAACAATCAGTTTGGAGGACCGACCCCTTTCAAGGTACAAGTTAATTTTGATATTCCCTTATTTGAAGGAAAAATAGATGCAGATGCTCTGGAAAAATGGTTGAATCAGCTCGAGGGTTACTTCTCGGTCCATAACTTTTCCAACAGAGAAAATATTACATTTGCACTTCTTAATGCGGTCCCCTATGTCAAGGATTGGTGGGAAACCCTCTGCGAATAGAAAGAGGAAAAAGAGGGTAATGAACCCACGCTGTTTGAGACAGAACCCACATGGGCATCCTTCGTTGATGCCCTCAAGGAGAAATACTTCCCTGTGGGGAACTATGATGACCAATACACAAAATGGGCAACTCTGTGACAAGAAAGGGACCAAGCAGTGACAGAGTACACGAACAAATTCCATACCCTACGCATAAAGCTCGACATCAAAGACTTCAAGCGGCACCTGGTTCTGAAATATTGCAGTGGCCTGCATTGGTACATCCGTATCGAGATGGAATTTATGGACATCTTGTCATTGGGTGCCACCTACCGGTATGCTATGAAAATCGAGCAAAAATTTAAGCAAAAGAACAAGCGGGAGTTTGGTTCGACAAACCAGAAGCAGGGTAAGGGAAACCCTAGTTCGCAGAACAAAGTACATAACAAAGATATCCAACCCTCAGACAACCAGCCTAAGCCACAGGAGAAGAAGGGTAACTAGAAGACAAAGAAAGACACTGGGAAATTGTGTGAGCTCTATAAGAGTCCCATGCACAACACTGATGAGTGTCATGTGAAACAATCACTGCTTACTGAGATGAAAGTGCCCGAGTCAGATCCAGGATCTGAATCAGAATCAGAGATAGATCATGGAAGGAAGATCATTGAAGCAGAACCCAACGTCACCATTTCCACCACAAAGATCCAACCCGACGATCCAGAGGAGACAAAAGAAGGGGAGCGCCTCTTCCACTTGCAGATGTGGGTACAAGGGAATCCATTACATTTCATTGTTGACAGTGGAATCCAGAAGAACTTGATTTCAGTAGAGGTCATCAAGCGGCTGAACCTGCCAACATTGCCGCATCCGCAACCATACAACATTGGGTGGCTCACTCTAGGGCGAGACATCCGCGTTAGCCAACAGTGTCGCCTACCGTATGGCATCAAACCCTTCAAAGATGAGGTAATGTGTGATGTTTCTCCACTTGAAGTTTTTGATGTTCTTTTAGGTCAACCATATATGTGGAAACACCATGCTATGTATGCATCCGGGCCTCGTAGTGTCATTGTTACTTTGAGAAAACAATGCTACCGGATACCATAGGTAGTTCCCACTACGACAGTCTCTCTCATCACAGCTAAGCAGTGCAAGAAGGTGATTTTCCAGACCGGCAAATTCATCCTCCTAATGATTCATCCAGAAAGGAAACGAAAGACCGCGACCACATCTACTGCCTCTACATAGGGTCACTCTGCACAACACAGACAAGTAGACAAGATCATGGAATCATACCAGGACATCTTCACTTCCCCTGCCGAAGTGCCGCTCCATTGTTAGGTCAAGCATTCTATTGACTTGATACCCGGGGCACCTATGCCGAACGAGCCAGTTTACAGACGTTCCCTCATGGAAAACGAAGAGATCAAGAACTAGATCAAGGAATTACTCCAAAAGGCACATATTCGACCAAGCTCCTCACCTTGCAGGAGCCCGATTGTGCTAGTACAGAAAAAGGATGGGACTTGGCGACTTTGTATTGATTACAGAGATTTAAAAAAAATCACAGTCCGAAATCAGTATCCTATCCCCCAGATCGATGATCTCCTTGATCAACTAAAGGGTGCCAAGTATTTCAGCAAGATTGATCTAAAGTTTGGTTATCACTAGGTCCCAATTGAGGCAACTGATGTTTGGAAGACTGCCTTCAAGTATCAGGAAGGCCTTTTCGAGTGGTTGGTCATGCCTTTCGGCTTAACTAACGCTCCAACAACCTTCATGAGGATGATGGATGATATACTGGGACCATTCACCAATTCTTTTGTGGTCATCTATGATATCCTCATCTTTAGAAAAATGTGGGAAGACCACTTACAACATATTGAGGAAGTCATTCGCACCTTGCGATAGCACAAGTTATATGCCAATCTTGAAAAATGCTCATTCGGGATGAAGGAAATTCAATATTTGGGATACATTGTGAATGAACAAGGTGTGCATGTCGATCCAACTAAGATCCAAGTCATTCGCGACTGGCCAACCCCAAGGACCATTATAGAGCTCCGCAACTTCCTAGGGTTGGCCAACTTTTATCGCAGGTTCATGTTGGGGTTCTCTAACATTGCTTGGGCCCTTAGCAGCGTGACCAAAGGTGGGGCTAAAGCCAAATTCTTTTGGACCCCTACTCAACAACAAGCATTTGAGGAACTTAAGCAACGCTTATGTTCAGCGCCCGTCCTTACTCTCCCGGATCTGCAACAACCTTTTGAAATTGAGACAGATGCTTCTGATTATGCTATTGGCACAGTCCTCACTTAGCATGGCCATCCAGTGGCATATCACAGTGAGACACTTTCTGATACAATTTGAAAGTACCCCACCTATGACAAGGAAATGTACTCCATTGTCCAAGCTTGCCGACAATGGAAGCATTACATCTTAGGCAAAGAGACGGTTATTCACACTGACCACAAGCCCTTGCAGTTTGTGCAAACACAAGGGAAATTGCAAAATGACCGCCACCTAAAGTGGTCCGCATACCTGGAACAATTTCACTTGAATATAAAATATAAGAAGGGCAGCACCAACCATGTCGCTGATTGCCTCAGTCGACTGCCTGTGGTCGTACTCACCACAGTGATTAACTCTTGTGGCCATGAAACCTCTGGGTGGTCTCACTTATATGACAGTGATACTGACTTTTCGGCCACCTATCGAGCAGTTTGTGCAGACACTCCAGTGACTGATTTTCATCTCCAAGATGGAATATTATGTCACCTAGGCCACCTCTGTGTTCCTTCAAGCGAGCGCACAAAGCTGATCTGGGAAGCGCATTACAGTCGGGTCGCAGGGCACTTTGGCACCGAAAAGACAATAACAGTGTTGCAGAAGTATTTTATTGGCCAAAGCTCGGACAAGATGTCAGAAAGTATATCAGATCCTGCACTGCCTACACCATCGCCAAACCATCCATTAAGAAGCAAGGGTTGTATACCCCTCTTCCTGTTCCCAATGGGCCTTAGGAATCTATCTCCATGGATTACATGTTAGGATTGCCTCCAACCAAGCATGGGAATGATTGTGTGTTTGTGGTCGTAGATCGCTTCTCTAAATTGGCCATTCTGTCCGCCTGCAAGAAAAGTATCTCTACCGAAGCCACTGCTAAGCTCTTATTTGAACGCGTCTGGGTACATTTCGGGCTACCCTAGACTATCATTTTATATCGCGACAACAGGTTCCTAAACACATTTTGGTCCAGCCTCTGGTCACTTATGGATACCAAGCTCACACAGTCGACAGCCTTCCATCCCCAAACCGATGGGCAGACAGAAGTAGTGAATCACATGATTGTGCATATCCTGTGGATGTATAATTCTAAACATCCCCGCACATGGGACGAGAACCTGCCTTATGTTCAACATAGCTACAATAGATCCCTTCACATCTCTACCGGTCACATCTCTTTTCAAGCATGCACAGGGTTTCAACCATTGGCCCCCATCGATGTAGCTCTGCCCATTGCCTCCACACAGGCAACATCTTGTCGGGCTCAGACTGAGGTTGAGAAAGCCACCAAATTTGTGGAACGGATCCAACACATTCGCCAATAAGTCCATGACATTATGGAAAAATCCAATGCCAAGTACAAGCAGCGTCATGACCAGCATCGGGTGCCACACACATACCAGGTGGGTGATAAGGTTTGGTTGCATTTGCAGAAAGAAAGACTCACGGGACCTCATCGCAAGCTACGCCCACTTCGTTATGGGCCATATACTATCACCAAGGCTATCGGGGATAATACTTTTGAATTAAGCATCCCTCCATTTCTTGGCTTGCACCCTGTATTCAATTTTGAGCTCCTTCGCCCCTATTTTCCACCATTGCTGGACACCTCAGAAGTGGCCGAGCAATTGGCACCAACAAAACTCAACCCTGACTGTTTGGAGAAGGCAACAATTGATCAGATCATGGATTCACAGGTCAAGGGCACTCACCAGCAATGTGTCCAGCTCTATCGAGTCATGAAGGCTGAGCAGTTCCTGCATCAGGGCAAGTGGCTCACCCGGAGCCAAATTCAGCTGAAATTCCCCCATCTTATCCTGGAACTTGACGCAATGGAGACCATTGCTTCTTAAGGGGGGAGGAATGATCCAGATGGGTATTGGTGGCTGCCCACCTTTCCATCTGGCTCAAAATAGTTTTCTGGCATTTCTGGTAATTTACTAATTTTAACAGTTTTTTCGGGTCCTGAACTTCCGGGGCCATTTTGAGGCCCTAAATGATATTTTTTTGGGTATGTTTCTTTCGCAAAATAACATCTACGATGCTATTTTGTCTTGAGTGTTGTAGGCCTCGGATAGATCTTTCCAATGAGCTATCGTGTGCCCTAAACGGAGATCGTATGCAATAGTTATGACTCCGGGAAGTTGATGGACTAACTTACCCAAACAAGGCCCACTTGACTTTTGGCGTTTCATCTTCTAGGGTTAGGTTTTTGGTTTCTACCTTCCTACTTTTGATAAATAAGGCCCTTCGGCCTCTTTTTGTAATGAGCTTGGTCACGGATGAGTGTAGCCGCCACATCTCTTATCAGGGATATGTTACCACCATTCTAGCTATGTATTGTTCAACAGTTTTACAGTTTCTCTATTTCATTAATTAATAGAAGTGTGCAGTTACTGCATCACTGTGTTCTCTACAATACTATTGTGCACACTCTGTTATTTTCTTCTTACATTCCATTCCTGCATAAATCCGGATCACTTCATCATCTTTGTCTTTAATGAAGTAAGAAAAAAGATTCCATTCCTTAACTATTTGTTCTTCTAACTGAAGAGCTACTTGTTCTTATAAAGAAATAATTTTAGGTCTTTCCTTTTCTTCAACTATTTCTAAAGGATCAATAATAGTTTTTCTTCAATAACATAATTTTCTTCAGAAACAATAATGGTTTTTTTAGGAGCATAAATTGTTTCTTTAGAAGAGGACTTACCTTTAGAAGAAGAGGACTCGCCCTGGGTATTCTTTGATTTTCTTAATAGTTTTTATGGATCTGATAATGTTGGAACTGCCTTGGGGTCCATATTTCTTCAAGTTACTCTTTTTCTTGAATATGAAGATGATACTGGGACTTTGGTATGCTCAGACTATGTTCCTTTCACTTCTCTTTTAGGAGCCAGAGAGTCTCTAGGTGAAAAATATGCAGTCTAATTTTTGTGTCTAACTCTTGACCATCATCAAGAGCTATCCCTTATCAATGTTGTTCTTCCCAGGGAAATATATCTCCGTTCCTCTGTCCTCGGAAATGGCGCCAAAATATGTTATCCCTAAATTTTTCCTTGATTGATAAGGGGTAAGCTAGGGCACCTCAATTGTTGCAATGGTTTCTTGTAGATTAAGATTTGTTTGAAGTTGGAATTAAGGATCAGGTTATCAAAGTAAGTTGAAGGATAAAGGTTTGAGTACATTCATTTGAATCAGGTTACCAAAAACATTCACCTTAGTCAAAGGCATTCATTCTGACAAATTAGATAAATGGAGACAAAATAGATGAAAAATAAGTCACAAGTTAACAATCTGTTCACTTGAAAAGAAGAATTTTAGGTTCCAAATATTATTTAGAAACATGAAAGAATCTTTCAAATGCAACTCTTGAAATAGATGAGTGCTAACAACAAAATATTTACTGAAGTTCATAATGGATCAGGGTAAATCAATTCTTTGCAAGAAGTTTCAAATGCATTCAAAATAAGATAGAATAAATAAAAGACATAAAATAAAATAGTCTATCCATCATAATGTTTGTTCATTGTGTGCAAAGTGTTGTAGTTTCCAACATTACAATTTCAGATAAAAAAATTTCCTTCAACACCCTCCAAGAACTGATCCCCCTGACTCTCTCATCTAATTTCCTTTTTATACAAAATAATATGTTTTCATTCAGATCACAGATCCTAGAACCTAGTTTCAATTTTGATTATGATTTGATATATTTGGCTATCAACTAGGGATTACATTCTATTTCAGTCAATGTGCTAACAACAAAACCCTGGATCTTAGAAAAAAATATTCTATAATAGGACCATATCATAAATCCTCAAACATCCTTTTTGACCCTAACAAATAAGATCCACAACAATTGATTCAAGAACACATACGTGGAGGATCGACCTTCAAACTTGTACTTGATCATTGTAACCCATGATATTGAACCTTCTTGCAAAATGAGCGTTCATTCCCTTCTATTTTCTCATTATTCTGTCAAAATAGAAGAGCTGCAAAAAAACTGTGTTTCTTGGTAGCATGAACTCAAAATTAGAAATAACCTATGTGTTTACAATGCCTTTGAGACATTTTCATTCCTGAACAGGAGTTTGGCCTATAGAATTTTCCTATTTTAATTTGGTTTTGAGCACAATATTGGTCCAATATAGTTTGGCATGCTTCTTTTTTATTTCCTTTGAAAACTTACATTGTTTTTTTCACTTTTCTTTCAACTTGTGAACTTTCTCCTATAGCTTAGCATTCCATTCGTCAAGTCTTAGATTATGTTGCTTCATATTTTCAATGACTATCTTAAATTCCTCAGACCTGTGTCTTCCTGGTTTATCCTTTGTTTTATCCCTGCCTTCACTTTGGTATTCTTCTAATGCAGGTATATTCAAGTCAATGAAAAGTTTAGGCTTTCCAAGTTGGTACTTCTACAATATTTTCCTTTGCAAGTTCAGGTAAGATAGATGTCCCCTCCTCCATGCAGGTTTTTGGTAGCGTGTCTATCTTAGGACTGAAAGTATGATTTTTTTTCTGTTTCATCATCCAATTGGGGAAATTTGTCTTCAGATTCAACATTTTTTCCTTTACGCTTTTTGTTTTTTCTCATGGGAATTTCCTTCAATGTTTTAATTGCTAACCTTTATTTTTTGGTCATTTATGGAGTATTTTTTGGGGTCTCATCATTTATGACAATCAATTTCCCTTTCTTGAGAGAGGGTTTGAATAAATATTTAGTATTGAGTCTCAACTTATTTGTGGGTCTAGTTTTGGGTCTGATGGGACAATTTACAAGTTGTTTTCTTTTTCTCCTCCCGCTTTGTATCACCTTTGGAGATTTCTCAAATTGTATATCATGGATTTATTGTACAGGATCAACTTCCATCTTTTTAAGTTCATTTGTCATTTTCCTATTCCTCCTCTTGGTGTAAACCTTATCACATTCCACAAACCCTTGTTCTGGTGAAGATGATTCAAATTTCTGCTTAGTTTCTTCTTCCTGTTGTAGGGTGAGTTTTCTTTTTCTCGATCTGGTCTCTCTTTCTATAGGGGAGGCCTTTTCTTGTACATTTACTATATCCTTTGATGTGCTTCCCATTTATCTTGAAACCCTAGTTTTATTGACAGAAGGTGTTTTTTGTGTTTTTGAAACATGTTCTTCAAACCCCAAAGAAGATAATTGTTTCTCCAAGAACACTTATAATTCACTAATTGCATACATAACCATAATTTTGATAAGACCTTGATGAAATAAAATTTATTTGGCATTTTGAGGATGGCTATGTATCCTCTTTTCCATCTTTTTCAAACGTTTCAAAAGATAGAATGGCAGATTCATTTCATTATCTCCATTTAAATGGATCAAAAATAGTATGTGATAGCAATGAATGTTCAGAATAGAATAAAAGAGATGGCAAACTCAACTCATTTCAACCTGATAAATTGAAAAATAAAAGAAGACCGCCAAAAACTGTAAAATAAGCATTAATAATGGCATGGGGTATTTTTGCAAGCTTCTTTAGTTTGTATCCTCCAATGATGCAACTATCTGCTACTATAGGGAAGACATGTAAACTACTTTGTAAAGTGAGATTTATACAAAGTAGCATATTAAAAGACAGGTTGAAACAATTTTGCAGCGTTAGCAATAAAAAACAGAGATTTCTCAGTGAGTGTCTGCATGCTACCAAAGTGTTGTAGCTGAGTTTTTGCAGCGAGTTCCAAGACACTGTGAAATTGCATAGACAACCAGGATCGGTGTTCATTCGAGTGCCATCTGGAACAACCCTCCCCCAAATCCTCAGGTGGATGAGAGGGGAAAAGTGTTCTATCATCATATCATGTAGCTTGAAGTGTTTTGCATGCAAATCCATACACAGTTATACTTTACGGAAAAAACACAGTTCCATGGATGCTTTCGAAGTCCGATCAGATCCTGTGCTCGTATCCGTTAGCTGTTTAAAATGTCACTGATGAATTCACAGGAGTATTGTCTCGTCCGCGGAAGATCACACAGTTTTCCAGAAATTGGAAAAAGACATCCGCATCAATTACCTGTTCACGAGAATATGTAAGCTTATAACAGTGGAGCTCTACTACACTCACACAGCAGCAGGTTGGTGATATTTATCTGGGCGCAACTACACCAGGCTGCCACCTACAGGACCACATATCTCAACAATTTTACACCGACAACCACATAAATACAAACTCAGATTGATTGACAGATTGATTGACCTCAAGAATGTATGCAAACTGTTTGAAGAAAGCTCCCAATAACAAGAATCAGATGCATGCTGTTTTAAAGGCAGTAGCAGACATCCAGGGATAGGGACAGGGACAGAGACAGTGGGCTCAGCTTGAGGGATAGTGGGCAGGGACAGTGGGCTAACAAAGTACAGGGACAATGGTCTAACAGGGACAGTGGGCAGAGCAACAAGTTTTCAGTGATCAGACCAACAGATAGTGAAGGGTTAAGCATAAAATAGAGGATCAGTTTTGGGCAGAGACTTTGATTTCCCTTAATAGCATCATGACAATGGGACAAGAAACTTTAGAACCCGTGGAAACAAATGATATAGGGCAAGTGAAAATTGCCTCATCAGCGAAAACTAAAAAGTGGGTTTGGGTTAATGCCAAACAGTACCGGGGCATTTTAAAACGAAGACTAGCTCGTCTGAAATGGGAGCAGACAAGGAAAAAAATGTCTCAAAGGGAAAGTACTTGGGTCCTTTGCAAGAAACAACATTCAAACAAGTCCTCTTGGCAAGTATGTGGCAACAAGTCTAAAGGAAAAGGAAAAGGCATTAATGATTATGCCTTATATAGTCCTACATCCACACCTCTCACTTGGTCATCTGATCTTTATGTGAAAGAACTGTTAAAGGTAAAAAAATGGTTGGAAGTAGTAGAAGCTAAAGAGTTGGAAAGAGATTGTAAAATCCATAGAATAATAGCCGAAAACCAGGATTTAGCATAAAACAACAAAGTTCTGAAGGAGCAAGTGTCATTGCTACAGGAAGCTCTCCGAATGGGGAAAACAAAATGGCAACGCATGAAAGAGAAAGTGAAAAACATGAAGAAAATTGTAGTGGAGAATACAGAGGTGATGAATGTGAAGCCATCTCAGGATAAAGGGAAAGTAGTTACCCAAATAGACAACAATGAAGAGACATCAAGAGAAGAGAGGAAAGGAAATTCCGCAAAACTCTCTAAAACCTGGGCTCAAATTATTAGCAATCCTGCTAAGAGGGAAGGAGAAAGAAACATTCAGGTTGACAACATGAAAGATAAAGAAAGCAAAGAAAGACAGGATAGAGCAACAAACATAATTATCAAGGGGGTGAAAGATTATGGGAAAAATGAATGTACTCTTGACCTTGCAAGAGACTTCTTGAAAGACAAGCTCCAATGACAAGGACAAATATGTCAAGCATGGAGAGTAGGTAAGCCTAACGCAATGACAAATATGTCAAGCATGGAGAGTAGGTAAGCCTAACTGTGAGAGAGCCAGGCCCATAAAACTCATCATGCCCAACTTGTGTGATAAAGGGATCATTCTAAGCAGGAAGCAGCTCTTGAGGGGTTCTCGGTTTTTTCTAGAAGAAGACTTAACCCCGAAGACAACAAGAGGGAAAGGGAGGGACGAGATGACAAAAGTTAAGGCAACAAGAGATGAGGGAAAAAAGAGCATGGATTTATAAATGTAAAGTTGTGATAGCGCAACTTGGACCTCCTTCCAAAACAAGCCAGCAAAACAATAACAAAGAAGAAGCAACAAACTCTTCAACAAGAAATGAGGAAGCAAGGTCAGTATGGGTAAGTAGGGACAAAGATTCAATTGTGAGTCTTGCATGCCAAAAACAAATAGCAATCAAATTGTACCCATGTTTTCTTAAGATTAGTTTGTTGGAATTACAAAGGTTACCCATGGAGACGAGGACTGTTAGGGCCCATTGTAGAAGATAGAGACACACCTATTCCCATAGAAACATATGAGCATGAAGGGTGCAAGACGCCTCTGTTTGAAGGGTATGTGAAAATGGCAGTGTGGAACAAGGCAACAGAGAATGGCAAAGGGCATGCGGGTATCATGGTATTAGTAAGAGAAAAGAAGGTTGTTTCATTCAGCTATAAAAAGAAGACCCAAATAAGCATTTTGTTTGGCTTAAAATATCAGAAATGGAAATCACATCAGAATTGCAAAAAGCATGCTATTTTGCGTTGCAAGTTTCAAAATCTACAAAAGTAGAGGGCTTGGCCACAAAGATCCCTTTGCATCCTTAAAAATAGATATTGCAATATATTCTCAACTAGGTGAAGTCCTTATATTGGGGGATTTCAATGCTAGAACTACATGTGAACAAGCTAGCATTCTTTGTTGCAAAGAAGACGGTGACCCCATCTGGCTTACATAAGAGAGTAATCATCAATGGGAACAATCAGAGGGTAAAGGCTGCAATTTCTTTGGAAACAATTGCTTACGCTATGTGGGGATTTCAATTTAGTCATTTGTAATGATATGACTAGATTGGAAAAGTCCGGTAATTTTAATTTGGCACAATTTACAACGGAGCAAGTAAAATTAGATTATGCAATTTGATCGCATAACTTGTGTGGGAAAATGGAGGAAGTGCTGATTGCAGATCAAATTTGGGACTTAAAAATCGGATCACAAGCCAATTTATTTAAGTTTCTCCTAGACCGAAAAGAAGCAATTAGAATAAAACTCAGTGTTCAACAAAATCCCCCAAATGGCAGAATTTTTTTGACTCCAGAGAATTGTAATACCTCAAAAAAACGTTAGAGAGGCTCTTCGAGAGGGAGGAAATCTCATTTCATGGCCTCACAGTCACAGATTAACACATTTAATTCAAAGCACACTCCTGTCGGAAAGGTAAAAGAGCAAAATTAAGAAGTCTAAAACACACCGCCTCGGGTTAATGCTTGTTTTGATGAGGAATGCAAAAAGGCAAGGGAAGGTGGAAGGAATCAGACAAGGATAACATAAAACTCAAAGCTTACCAAAGATATAGTAAGAAAGAAAAAGGCCGGGATTCTTGCTGGTCTCGAGGAGAGATGAACTAATATTCCTTGGGAAAAATAACTCCAAATTGTTCTAGAAGGAGCTCCAACCAAAAAAAAAGGTGCAAACTGAAAACAAAATTACAACTCTAAAATGGTTCGACTATGCAAGATAGTTTTATGAGCAGGATCCCAAAGCTGACCCTCCTCCCCTTGGTCAACATAGATACAAAACTCTTCACAATGCAAGAGGTAGAGATGGGTATCAAGAGGTTGGCACTGGAAAAGCAAAAGACCTAGATGAACTCCAAGTAGAGTATCTAAAGTAAAATTAAAAATTCTTTCACCTCACATCACAAAAATTTTTCAACAACATCATACAACATGGGTTCCCACAGATTGGACAACTAGTATGGCAATTCCTATTTTCAAGAGTAGTGATGTGTCAATAACCCCTCCAATTATAGAACCATAATGATAAACCCTTGTTTGCAAAGTTATTTGAAGCATGTTAGAAAAAAAAGAAAATCAAAGTGGGCGGAAGAAGGAGATAAGCGTGTTAAAGGGCAAGCAAGTTTTAGACCTAAACATTCCACAGCTGATCATTGCATAACTTTAAGGCACATCATTGAAAAGCTTGGGAAGAAAAAGGAAGAAGTTTTTTGTTACTTTGTTTTGTTGATTTCAAAAAAGCCTTGACACGGTTCCTAGGGATAAGATTTGGAGCAGAATAGAGGAACTCAGGGTTCCCAGGCATTTTTAGAGCAACTATGCATAGGATGTATGAAGAGGTAGGAAAAGTCAAAATTAGAACTCAAATGTGCATTTCCTGGAAGTTTTAGAAGTGATATAGGTCAAGGTTGTTCATTGTCTCCTACCTTTTTTGGGTTATATATTTACAATCTTGAAGAGTGGCTAAATTCACAAGGGAGTGATGGTATCCATTTGGGCAAGTTCGCTATAAGGCTTCTTTTGTACGCAAATGACCTTATATTGATTGCTAAATCAACTCTTTGTTTGCAAGAGCACTTATTTTCCCTTGAGCAGTTTTGTAGAAGGGTGGGGATGCAAGTCATATTAGCAAAACTAGTAGTGGTTTTCTCTAACACAAGAAAACATAACCAACATAAGTTCTAATTTGAAGGAAACACTCTTGAAGAAAAGACAGATTACAAATACCTCGGAAATGACTTCAACAAAAATTTAAGTTGGGATGGTTGTAGAAAGAAAAGAACTTTAGGGGTTGGAAAGCATTTATTCTTTTCAAAACAGGTGAAGAGAGGTAGAGTTGTGGGACTGAAAACCACTCTAACTCTTTTGGCCTTCTAGTGATTCCTGATCCCAATGGGTTGTGAATTATGGGCTAGCAGCACAACCAAGTTGTAGTGGAAACAAATTGAGAAAAATTTAGAAGCGGTTGATTACAAACAAATTCAAAAATTAAAAGTGCGCCCTCATGCTATCTTGTTAAGTGAAATAGGGGCTGCCCCCTATTGAAGCAATTGCTACGGCACGAGTCATAAGGTATTTGAAAAAAATGAGCAAACAGGGCGATGACCCCCTAAGGTTGTGTTTAGTGACAGATTGTGCAAAAGAAAGAAGACTTGGATGTGGCAAAATAACAAATGGTTTAGTAAATGGGGCATTTGCTTGAGCATGTGTCCTACAAGGAGTAAAGAGATAAAAACTTTTGTCATGGATAAGTTCCACAAACGTACTTGGGAGAAAGAGCTAGGGAGAAAAAAGAAGTACTACATTGAAGAGTTTAACCCAACTCATAACCATCAGCAAAAGGCGTACATAGAGGCCAATATTTCTTGGAGATCTAAAATTCTTATTGCTCAATTAAGGACTAACTCTCATCAACTCCGTTGTGAAACAGGGTGCTGGAAAAGGCCAAAAGAAAGGTGGGAAGAAAGAGTATGTATTTTGTGCTCCTCCAAAAAAGTGGAAACAAAAAAACATTTCATTTTAGAATGTGAGGCCCTCAAAGACAACAAGGAAAATTATGCAGGTACTTTGGCAGTGAATTCTTGGGATAATCTATTCAACAAAGAGTTTGTTGAGAAGCTGGGAGAAATTATTGTAAAAATTCATAGGAAAAGGGCCGAATACAAAAGCCAGATGGAAAAACAATCTGTCCCATAGGCTATTTTTAGCCTCGTGGACGTTAAAAATACTTTCTTTCTTTCTTTCTTGCATTAAATCACCTAGACAAAATGATAGAAAACAAGAGTTGGTTATGTTTTATGTTGTAACATTTTGTAACAAACTCCTAGGATAAGGAGAATCCTATGTAACTACTTGATTTTGAATTCCTTAGAGTAGGGATGAAGGATAGATTATATATCTAAGTTTGTTTAGAGATGAAAATGTTCGGTCCAATGACCTGAGAAGGGATTTAGGAAGAAGAAACCTATGTGTCATGTAAGCCTGAGGGCATTCACTTAATGTAAATATTTCTTTCATTGAAGATTCATGAGAGTTGTTTTTGAAGATTCATGAGAGTTGTTTTTATTAGAATGTTATTTCTTTGTTTCTATTTCTTGTTGTCATCTTCTTGTTTGAAATAAATGTAGACTTTGAGGATCAAAGGCTTCCTTTGGTTAATGGACCCTTGAGCAGCAGAAGGTCTACTGCAAATTGCTTGTTAATCATTGTTCTATTCAAGTACTTTTCATTCCATTCTACAGAGATGCTATTTTTTTGTGGACATTCTTCTTTTGGTCATATTCTTTATTCTTCTAGCCATCATCATATAACCTTTTGATGTGGAACTCAAGTGCCTCCAATCTGCAAAGTGTTTATGACTCCATGCCCAATGGAATATTACTAATCTGCTTTAGTTTGCTGCCCTCTCCTTTCTTGTTTATCCTTGTTGATCCACCAATTATAAACTTGTTTTAATCATTCAATTCTTGATATTCAAATGGGTATTAGGATTACCCTTCTAGCATTCTAAGGGTAACTTCTAGTGCTAATAGAATGGTAGAAAACCTACCTTAATAAGTTATGTATTTCTGAACCATTGGTAAGATACTCTGCCATTCCTTCTTCAACCATTTATTTGGGATGCCTTGACTCCACTCTGTATTATGGTGTTTTTCTGCTAAAAACTGCTTGCACAGGTCTGTAGAGAGTTTACTCTTCTTCTACCACCTTTCACCTTTTACAGGTAAACCAGAGGTTGCTGCAATTGAATGTTCTGTGACATGAATAATTACATCTCCCACATGAGTCTGAAACCCGTCGAAGTTATTGGAAAATAACATTGAAATTTCTTCATGGTATCCCTGAAAATCGCAACAAAACTTAAAAACCATTCTCCCATGACAAATTTCTGCATGATTTCTGGGAAAGCTTCTAATTATTCAATTCACTATGGTTCTGTTGATCACTCAACACACCCTAAAATCCTTATGAAATTTTGTCACTTTTTGGGTACCACTTGTTTTTTGCACTGTCTGAATCGATTTCACTCTAGGAAATGATTTATCTCTGTGTTGTTTTCATGACTCTTATCATCAAGTCAGGTTTGTTTGAACTTGTTAACCCCATGTCTAAAATAATTTAACACCCGAATTGAGAACCGACAGCTAACACTGCACCTAACGCGCTCAGGTTCGGTGTTAGAAAAACAATCAAGAAAGTAAAGGAACCACACATTTACAATAGTCGTCGATCCCTGATCCCCGATCGACGTCGACAAAAGGTGGGGTTGGTTTGCGTAAGTTATTTGCACAAAATTTCAGGAGATAGCCGATCCCCTTCGACATTGACAAAAGGAGGGAAGGATAGACATTGACAAAGGGCGTAAAGAAATCATCGATAGCCGATGACTGATGCGCTTTGTCAGTGTCGGGAAAATCCAAAAAAGTTAAAAAAATCATTTTTTCCGCAATAAGCATATCGTCGATCACCAATCCCCGATGCATTTTCAGCATCGGGACTTTTCGAGAGAGTTGATCCAAGAACACTTGTGTAGGTTGATCATTGATCGTCAATCCTTGATACTTTTTGGCGTCGGCAGTATAGGATTGGGTTTTAGTGTGTATAGCTTAAAGAAAGTCTCGATTGAATTAACACAAGCAAATGAAGTCACCAGTCTCGAATGCCACATGTCTTTACCATGTAAAGGGGTTGTACAACCTAGTTTCGTCCCAAGTAATTTTAAGGTTTCCTGGGTCCTAGTGACGCTTCCTAGTCAGTGTTTCCACGTCAACTCCATATGACAAGATCGATTGGCGTCAAAACATTTGCAAGGAGATATTGACGAAAACGTTTGAAGCACAATCCTAACCCTTGATCCACCAACAAAACTAGTGAAATGATGGGATGTTTGTTGCATGAGATATGATCAGATTTGAAAATTTAATAGATCAGACTTGAAAATTTAATAGATCAGTTAATGCCTGATCCCGCATTAGTTTCTATCTCATGTGTCGATTAGAAAACAACATTTTGAAATCGTCGATAGACCACATTACCACCCGCACCCGCGTCGTCAACCCACGATGAATTTAAGTTTAAACATCTTTGAAGATCTGACGACATATTTAATTAAATTACACTCATAACCCAAATTAAATGGCTAATGCGACAAGGTAAGTCCATTCCTGTTTAAATCTCTGGAATGGTTTCGAAAGAATTCATTCTGCGAATAAGTTGAATTCCTTAGCATCCGAAGGAGCAGAGAGAATGTCCTGAGACTGTACCGACCCTCTGATTATCAAAACCAGGTTTAACAAGATGCAGAGGTGCGTATTCAAGTTTGTCAATTCATTTGTCGTAATATATGCATCCATTTTTCTCACACAAACTCTAAACTATGTTCTAGCTGCAGGTAAGATGTCGTCGAGAAAGCCAACCACCAGACACTCACCGAGGGCACCCAAGCTGAAAGAAGTTGAAATAGGCGAAGGTTCTTCTCCGAGGACCATGAGGCAGTTGGAGTATGCTCCTAGGGCAGAACTTGTCATTAAAACAACAACCAAGAAATATTTTGTCTAGCCTCTGGCCTTTGGTGATATAGAGGCAAGCACCGAATCCAAAGTAATTATCCTATAGTGGGGGGATCTCTTCAATAGAATTAGCTGAGAAAAATACCTAGAGTATATCCCTCATAGTGACCCAGACATAAGGGCACTTGATGACCAGGTGTTCCCGAACATCCAACGGTTGTATTTACACATGGTGGCAAGCAAAATCTCGGTTTTCCCCTGCATAGAGGTTCTGAAATGGCTCATTGACCATACAAACGAGCATAAATTCTTGATCAATGATGAAAATGGCAGGTGTGATAGATTTTTCCTCCCGACAAAAGTCTAGAAGTACTACAAGCTCAAGGACCCATAGGAGCAACTCAACACAGACTTCGTTGTGAAGTTCTATGAATTCCATGATACTAGTTGGTTGATGGCCTCATAGTGGAAGGAAGACAAGAAGTTCACTAACTGAAGCAATGGTTGGTACGAGACAATTAACCTGAGAGAGACATACATCTATTTGATGGCTCTCATTTGTCGGCTATATGGAGAAAAGGACTACTCCAAGTTTTCAGAAGCATGGATGTCATTGACATACACAATGGCAATCTCCAGGAGCATCTTCAACTGGGGAGATATAATCTCAAAACAATTAAGAATTATTGTACAACAGGCTCAGATGATGAAAGAAGGGGAGGCACCCACTTTTTACATGGCCTCGTACATGATCGATGTCATGTGCGCAAGGAAAGTCTTCGTCGGTATGAATTTAAGTTGGCATGTTGCAGAGCTCTCGGTCCACGTCTACTTCATCATATAATGGGAGAATAGGTACAAGAAATCTTACACACTCATCTGTGATGAATTCATCGCCCACATTCATTTCATTATTTTTAAGAAGGAATGCCCAAGATTATCTGCGACAACCAATAAAATTATAGCAAAGGTAGGCCATTGGCATCTAGACAAATGCTCAACCTAACTCAGGGTGTTCGGGGCCACCGTAGCACCACATCTCCTACCTGATCATGTCCCATACCGACTCGTTGTGGGAGAAATCTGCTATCAGACTATCTTGAAGGGCTACAATGCCACATTAGTCAAGGGCAAGAAACGAGATTTCATACCCTACGGTTTTCATATAGGGTTTTATCTAGTAAAAGATACTACTCAAGCCAAATAAGAAGGGTTGAGCCAAGTTGAATTCAGGTTCCTGACAGGTCTATTCCACAAGCACGACCCTAAAGGCTTGGTCCTCCAACATGCTTCACAGGTATCATCCTGTTGTCCAGATTCTCATGATAAGTTTGAGGATGAAATTTTCATAGAATGCACCCAGGATTGGGACGGGGTGGTATAGAGGATGGCCAACCCAAACATGACCAGGTTCAAGGCCATGAGTATGGATGAACATGTGGAAACAATAGAGTAGTTGGCTCAAGAGGCCCTCGGAGCCAAGGAAGAAATCAAAGTGACAGAGACAACATAATCACAGAGAAGGGGATTTCTCTTGCTAGAAGGGGCACATAGAATCATTTACCAATTGAAAAATGACCCTGGCCTGATAGAAATGACAAGGATTCTCGTTGATGACCCAATCGAAATACGAGGGGAGCCAAGTGGCCTAGAGCGGATGTATCTTGAATAAATCACCGGGTGAGAAAAACCTAAAGTGCCACCATCACAGACCAGATCACTAGGGGAAATGTCAACCTAGCCCGAGATAGCGAGGATGTCAGAGAGAACAAGTGTACCAAATCCCTTATTCTATTTTATAACCATCTACAATGTTGAGGAGATTTTAGAGGTGTCCCTGGTCACTCCAGTGCAGATTACAAAAGAGAAAGAAACTGAGAAAGCATCCACCCCGGGTCTCGATGCTCCAGTTCAGAGTTGTCCACAGATTGAGCATGAGGAGAAAAGTGCCTTAGACACCGAGCCACTCGACATACCGGGAACCCCAATGGATAGCTCGAAGGATGAGTTAGGAGCGAGAAAATAAGAAGAAGACATTCCACAATAGGAAATCGACATTTCAACAGTCGATCATTGTTGGACCTTGACCAAGTTTTGGGAGATCCTTGGTCAAGTTTGACCTATTTTGGGACTTCAGCAACCTGTCGAAGATGGAGCGCAAAATGAAGAAGAGATCGTGGGATCTCAACCCCTTTTTAGGGATTTTTGGGTTTTTGAGATCATGTAACGGGTATGGGAATGTTGACCCATGGGTTTACCCATGCTTAGGCCTATTTTGTAATATATATAGAAGACTAGGCGATGTAATAATGGGGAAAAGGGGGTAAGTCAAAAGGAATGGCTAAGTGTTAGAGTTGGATATGTGTGATCAATATTGTAAGTACTTGGGTGCATACTGTGTGAAACTTGCATAGCTAAGTGAAAGTCATTGTAAGAGACTGTAGAAGGCTCTGTGCTTAGATCTATTTAGGGAAGGAGGATCTAGTGAGATGCATAGATCTCCTGTCCTATGCAGAGTAGGGGTTTTGAGGCTATGTGCATGCAACCTATTGAATAAGCCAATAAAGAAGACAAAGAGTTGGTGGACGTATCCCCAGGGTGGGGGTGAACCACGTATATGATGTGTTTCTCTCCTTTGTGCAATGTGTTGATGTACTTATATGTCAATGTGTTTAGTTCTTTGATATAGATAGATAGATCTGTTGATTCTTTGTGCTTAATGATGTATATGGATGTTAGATCTAACTTATATACATATTCTTAGTGCCTGAATCTATTAGGATCTAATCCATCATGATAAGTGTTGTTAGATGCTAGATCTGGTTGAATACTGCGATGCTTTGTAATTAGGGTTTAACTGCGCTGTAACTAAGAACTGGATATTGATGAATGTTAATTGATGAGTGCTCTGATAAGTGTTAGAATCACAGATCTGTGTCCCAGCTAAGGTTACAAACATTGGAGTCCTGCAACCACCCCTGCCTCTATCTCAGGTGAGACTTCATCTACTTCGCAGGTGTTGCCGAAAGGGCTAGTAGTTAGGGCTTTGTTGGTGCACTCTTGAGCATTGAACCCTGGGTATGCCCTTGTTCCAACAAATGGTTCTGTTGCCAGGACCTGAAACTGTTATTGTTGGGAACTGAGGACGAAGAAGCTTTGTGAAAAGATCCTACCTGAAATTGTGAAAGCTCTGTGTGTAGATCTGTCACTCTAGTGCACAATACTCTACTTAGTTTGTGAAGCTCTATGCTAAATAAAAGAAGCCCGATCAGAAGAAAAGAGGTAAGATCTGAAAGCTTTGTGCTCTAAGAAAGGTAAAAGTGAGAATTTCTGATTAAAAGAGGTAAGCTCTAAAAGCTTTGTGCTCTGTAGGAGTAAGATAAGTGGAAATTTTTCTTTCTAAAGTATGGATCTAGGCATGTTTGATAAGATTTGTCCTATCTTAAAAACTAGGGCACTGATAGATGAAAGAAGATTTGATTTGAGTAGATTTGATAAGAATAGCGAGAGATATGTTATACCTATTCATAGAGAGAATGTTTGGACTAACAAATAGATGCAAGATCCTAGAAATAATTTTTTGCAGGTTAGCTACCATGATTCTAGTGCGCAGTTCAGTAAAGGATGGGGATAATTTAAGAGAAAGAGAGGATTAACTCTTTGTTATAGTTGCAAAAGACCGGGACGTCTAGCTAATGAATGCCCTAGTAGAAGACCTAGTTGCCTCTATTGCAAAGCTATGGACCATGAAGTATTGGATTTCCCTAGAATGATTGCTAAGCTTGAAAGAATGAATATGAGACAAGAAAACCCTAAGGAAGATCCAGAAATTGAGATTATGGAAAAAACCCAGAAAGAATGAGAGAAAGTGTTGCTACAGATGAAAGAAACCCTGAATGACCATCAACTGTGTTTTGGATGAAGAAACACAGGTGAATATTATGACATAACGAAGTTGGGAAACTTTAGGGGAGCCTACTATGATTCCTTCATTGGAAGGAATAGGAATATTCAAAGGAAAGTTGATAAACCTATGTGGAAATCTTACCCATATATCTATGAGTGCCAATGGAACTTCAACAAAGGAAGAATTTGAAGTTGTTAAATTTATTGAGGACAACTCTCCATTTCCCATGTTGCTCAGAAAACCTTGGATTAACAGAGACAAGGAAAGAAAAAGAAGTATTAGAGCAGAAGAAGCAAGAGTTAAAAGATTTCATGACTAGGAAGATCACACACTTGATTAAATAACAGGAGAACAAATCAAAGCCATTTGAAACTAGAGAATTGGATGTTGAAGTTACAAGAATACTAGAGGACTCCTAGAAGATTGCAGTACCAATTCCAGATACAGATGAAGTATTACCCCTTATTTCTAGGAAAGAACCTCAACAATGTGAAGTAACTCTGCCAAGAGGAGATAAGAATCAGAATGGAAAAAAGAATACTGAAACGAAACTCATTGGGAAAAATGATAGAAATCTAAGTAAGAAGAGAGATAAGATCGAGAAGTTACAGAGGGATCCAGAAGGAACTTCGCCGAAGGAAAATGTGAAAAATTGGAACTTTGGCGAGATATCAGAGCAACGTCACATGGAACTTCGCCATGCCAAAGTAATATAGTCGTTGGGAACAGTATAAACTCTTAGAATGAAAACCCAGATGGGAAGAAAGACATTTATGGTTAGAAATCTCACCACCAGACCGTTGGGACCGTGCCACAATGGACAAAACTGAGCTAATGAAGGCTTCTTATCCGTTGCAAGTGACCCGTTTCCAAGCTATCTATTTATACCGTCATGCCATGCACCAAGAACACTTTTTCTAACCATGAATTTGAGCCCGCAGAAAAGTTGATTTTTCAAAGTGATCATTGCGAGATTGCCTTCCATCCCATTGCATTGATAAATTTCTCTTCGAACCCGAGATTGTTAACCCCGAGCATGTATGTCGGACGAGTTGAGTGCTGCAAAGAAAGTTTTCGAAGAAGTTCTCATCAAACTCATGATTGAAAGAGTAATGCCGACTGCTCGTGGATACGGGCCATCTTGATTGACAGCATAGAAGAGAACCAAACACAGAGAATATCTAGCCAACGCGAAGTTGATTCCATCTATATTACCCGACTATATCCCACGTCTAGCCAACATGGTAAGTCGTGATAGTGTGCCCAGAGATTTCGAGTACACCATGGTCACTGCGTACCGCCCGAAGGGGATACGCGTAGTTCGAGCACAACAAGACAATATCGCAGCGTTGAAGTTCAGTGAATTCAACCTCGGAGATTGCAAGAACCACAACATGATTTCCCCTTTTAGATACCTGACCAAAACGAAGGGGAAGACCTCAAATATAATCCCTCAGTAGTGGACTATGGACCTCGCACAGTCCACCCTCTTAAATGTAATGAAGATACCACACTTTGGAAGGAACGAGGAGGTTAACGTGTGCATTAATATCCTGTTGTCATGATTCCATGGAGGCTACTTGTGGCTATACCACTTTATTACAGTTGACCCGACATTGATCCACATGATCATAGGCTTGAGTATGCAAGGACCTGACCCACAAGAGTTCTACCTAGGAAAATCTACAGATCGCACGCTAGCACAGAATATTAAGGACACATATGACAATGTCGAGAAGGGGACTCGAGGTTACAAGGTAGCCTCCATATAGAATGGTGCAGTGCACCTAGAATGTCAGTTAATAGCTGGGAATATGGTACGCAAGAACCGACCCACACAGGTCACGAGATTCATCGTTGACCTCGCGGGGAAGTGTGTAGAAGGCTTACAGATGAACTGGGTGAAGTATCTAGTCAATCAAATCGAACTAGATTGTCACGAAGTGCAGGATTAGGGTTACGAGTTCCACTTTAGCTGGCTCCTGATCCTCATTGCGTTTGTTGCTTGGGATATGCCAGAAGGTACAAATTTCCCGAACATCAATCCATTTGAACCGCTTGCCGCGAAGTTTACTACCCTTTGGTATTTGAGTGATATGAACAAACAGTGGCAGTCAAACGTTGTTTTTCATACCTACTACCTTTAGTTGAAGAGATCCATCGAAGCTGAGCCTCGTATGACTCTGAACACCTTACAAAGATTATGAACTGTGATGAAGTTTAGCGCAGATTGATATTTCATATACATTACAATGTGAGTCGATGAACATAAGGAGCAGCTACAGTCATACTACAAGCTCATGGAAGAGGATCTTGAGGATATCACTAAGGACTAGTCATAAAACCTCCTCATTCTAGCAAACCCTACAGAGATGTCCAACCTTGACAACCCAGAAATTGCGCATGATACACCCGGATCCAGGAAAATGAAGAAGACTGAAGAGGTTCAATACCTAAGCAGTGCCTCAGGGAATATTTCTTCCATATCACATGAGTGAGGAGGTGATGATGATGTAGAAGAAATAAATGGCATAGGAGATGAACAAGAGAAAGGCGAAGTAACATCGTTGGGAGATGAGACTGATCTCCTGAAGAAGAGGAAGGTTTATCCCTAGAAACCCTCTTCACGGAAGAAATCCAGAGCCACCATGACCAAGATGAAGAGTGTGCTTAGTACTGATGATTTTGATTTCATCATCGCAGTGATAAACGACGCCTCACTGGAAATCAAAGAGAAGAAAGAATCTAAGTAGGAGGAAATGTACGATAGAATTGAGGTTGAGCTCCGAGGAGTACAACAAGCTCTTTGGTCTAGTCATGCAGTCTCCAATGCACCCCTACTATCAGGAGAACTAGAGTTGGGGTATGAGCCGACCCAACTCCGACGAGTAGCTGATGCGATCAAAGCTCGTCTTTGTCGTGCACAAGAAGAAGCAGAACAAGCCACCTGTGCCTTGAAGCAAGTGCAAGGCGTACTCATAGAACAACGCAGATTTGCAGAGTAGGAGAATATTACTCTCGAGACAAAGTTTTATGAGGAGAAAGCACAAATGAAACAAGAAAAGGAACAGTTGCTCGCATGACAACTCAAGGTAAAAGAAGTAGTCATCAGAGCACTTCACTCTGTGACAGGTTTAAAGCCACAAGAAGAAGATCGGGTTAAGCATCAAGTAGATCAGTTCATGGAAGCCATCCAGAATCTACAACAACAAATAGCAGATTTAGAGCTCTGCACTATACCTGATACCTTGCAAGATGTAAGGGACCAAAGAGAATCAACTTTTCAGAGCGCAGTTGAGAGAATAATGGCCCTTGCCATAGAATGCAAGCAACTGAGTGATCGTAGTGGCTAGATGTATGAGAAACTCATGGAGAATCCAAAACTGAAGGCACTGGAGTCGCAACTCCAGGAAGAAACGTATCAAGCAGAGACAATACATGCAAAGTTGAAGCCCCTATCAGCTATGGAAAGAATGAAGCGATCCCAAGAGTAGCGGACTGTTCAAAAATAGGTTCACACTATTCAAAGCAAAGTCATGGAAGTGACTCAGAGGCTCCAACCTGTACAAGATGATGCTTACCAACTGTTCACAGAGATAGAAAGTCGAGGAGTAGAACTGGAGCAAGCTGTCACTACAACTGAAAAATGTCTAGAGGGACCTGTCAATGAAGCAGTCATACAAGAATTTGCAGAACAAGAGGCCGTATCA
This sequence comes from Picea sitchensis, assembly GCA_010110895.2. NCBI lineage: Eukaryota > Viridiplantae > Streptophyta > Pinopsida > Pinales > Pinaceae > Picea > Picea sitchensis. The sequence continues at coordinate 349,944 of SNQJ01S0007790.1, read as the reverse complement.
CAAAAATAAGTCGAAGGATCTCGAGCCAAGCTTGAGGATTTTGAAGCAAAACTAGTCATATCAGAGTGACTCGAGAGGAGTCACAGGTGAGTGTTGGGGGCTTGTTGGGCCTTGACCTATTTTGGGACTTCAACAGCTTGTCAAAGATGGAGCGCAAGATGAAGAAGAGATCGTGGGATCTTGGCCCCTTTTTAGGGATTTTTGGGTTTTTGGGATCATGTAACGGGTATGGGAATGTCGACTATGGGTTTACCCATGCTTAGGCCTATTTTGTAATATATATAGAAGACTAGGCGATGTAATAATGGGGAAAAAGGGGAGAGTCGAAAGGAATGGCTAAGTGTTAGAGTTGGATCTGTGTGATCAATATTGTAAGTGCTTGGGTGCATACTGTGTGAAACTTGCAGAGCTAAGTGAAAGTCATTGTAAGAGACTGTAGAAGGTTGTGTTCTTAGATATACTCAGGGAAGGAGGATCTAGCGAGCTACACAGTTCTCCTATCCTCTGTAGAGTAGGGGTTTTGAGGCTTTGTGCATATAACCTATTAAAGAATCCAATAAAGAAGACAAAGAGTTGGTGGACGTAGCCCTAGGGTGGGGGTGAACCACGTATATGTTGTGTTGCTCTGCTTTGTGTAATGTGTTGATGTGCTTATATGTCAATGTGCTTAGTGCTTTGATATATATAGATATATATGTTGATGCTTTTTTCTTAATGATGTATATGTATGTTAGATATGACTTATATACATATGCTTAGTGTCTGAATATGTTAAGATCTGATCTACCATGCTAAGTATTGTTAGATGCTAGATCTTGTTGAATACTCCGATGCTCTGTAATTAGGGTTTAACTGCGTTGTAACTAAGAAATGGATATTGATGAATGTTAACTGATGAGTGCTTTGATAAGTGTTAGAATCACAGATCTGTGTGCCAGCTAAGGTTGTAGACACTAGAGTCCTACAACCACCCCTGCCTCTACCTCAGGTGAGACTTCATCTGCTTCGCAGGTGTTTCCGAAAGGGCCGGTAGTTAGGGTTTTGGTGGTACGCTCTCGAGCGTTGAACCCTGGGTCTATCCTTGTGCCAAGAATCATCAAGTAAGTACTGAACTTTCCCCTGATTCCTCAGTTTTGGTCAGTGACTTACCACCCGATGAGAAACAAACAGAGGTCGGTCCATCGAGACATAAAGAATAGGTTCAGGAACCTAGCCTAGAACAAATATATGTTGAAATAATGTAACTGCGAAGAGAATTCTTATTATTATTTTATTATTGGATTAAATCCCCATTGCGGATTAATAATGTCATTATTATTATTATTGTTATTTGATTAATCCCCATTGAGGATTAATCATGTCGGTAATTGTATAAGGACCAAATCCCCTTTTGCGGATTGGTCATCGGACAATTACAAAGTGAAGAATAAGAAGTTGGCCCCAACATTTATAATGGAAGACCCAGAATTAATAAAAGGCGGGTTTACCCACCTAGAGTGAGAGGTCGACCCTACCAGTTGTGACCTTTCACACATGCCAGTCTTGTATAAATAAGAGGCTAGTGCCTCACTTCAGACACACAACTCACTTGCTCATTCTCTTATGAGGCAAGCTGCAATTACAAGTTGGAGAGAGGAGAAGAAGAGTGGCGCATCTCTTGGGGAGGACTTTCTGTATTGGTTTGAGTTATCTCTTGAACATTGTATAAGCTATTTATGATAAGGAAGTTTTTGCTGGGTTTTCTTCCCCTAGAGGGTTTCCCAGGATAAATGTTGTGTCTCTTGTGAATGTGTATTTCTCAGTGATCTTGTTCTTATTATGCTCTTATCTATTGAAATGAAAAGAACTATAATAATGGCATAAACATTAACATGGAATCAGAGCCAACTTGAAGGAAGCACAATTTGCAAGAGGAAAAATGTCACTGTTACCGTACCCCAAAATTAGGGTTTTGCAAAAGTGAGTATTTTCAGCTCCCTAACATCCTAGAAAGATGCGACCTCCCCCAAGGATCATTTTGGCACTTAGAGCGCACCTTTTCAGTGGCTAGATCTCCCGAAAAGTGAAACCCTAGTTTCACAAAGTACCAGAAAACCAGAAAACAAGAGTACCAGATGTACCAAAAGTGCTAAAGTACCATAAGTACCAGAAAACCAGAAGCACCATTCCAGAAATCCGCAGATCAAATTTGAAGGGGTAAAAGTTGGATTTTTGAAATTCTGACTGCACCAGCTAACTTGCCTTAGCTCAACGCATCTATCCCCTAGATCAGAATTTCAAAAATTGAAGTTTGAAAAATTAGGGTTTCCTCATAAAACCCTAAGTTGCAGTTGCAGTTGCAGTTGCAGTCTCAGAACCAGTTGCAGTTGCAGTACCTATTGCAATTTCAGTTGCAGTACCAGTTGCAGTTGTAGCTGTAGAACTAGTTGCAATCACTCTTGAAGTTTTTGGTAATGATTACCGCTTCTACCAGATGGAGCCACTACCTGCAAATTCTATCTGAGGTATGTACTCACATATGGTTAATGGTTAAAACCTAAAGAGTATTTGCAGGAGAAGGGATCTTTTTCCATAGATCCAGAAGGATCTCAAGATCCAACACATTCAGAGGAATGATGCAACCCG
>SNQJ01S0007790.1:321305-338876 GCA_010110895.2 Picea sitchensis | reverse complement strand
ATCACAACTAATGGCCTAAAGACGACATAAATAAAATAACATTACTAATCTAATATGCCCCAATTAAGTGGTAATGAGCCAATATTAGGGCTTAACATATGGTGAAAAATTTCAAGGTCGATGTGGCACATATGGTCCATGAAGGTCATGAATCAGGGTGACACATGGCACACATAATTAGGGTCCAAGTCATCTTGAGTGATGTCAACAATCCACCTCACTCCAGGATTACTAACTTTGGGGATATCCAATCTTTGTTTGTCATCTAATCATCGAAAGTCGGAATCATGAAGTAAATCTAACCGTTGATCTACTTTGAGATCATTCTTGACCATTGATCAAGCGTAGTGGAAAGATAGGATAAGTGGGGCCAAAGGCAGGAAGTCCCGAAGTAAACAAAAATCGTTAGATTGAGTAAGGGGAAGATCCATGGTGGTGGACCTATTCGGTGCTTCAGTGATAATTGAAGGATAGGGTAAATATCAAATTCTTGGAGTCCTGGATTATCGAAGCCCTGGAATAATGTCAAACGTCAAATCAGAGTTGCATGGCAATAGTCAACTCCAACATTGACCAAATTCGAAGATAAAGGAAGTTGAGTTACTCAAAGGATCTCGGAGTCCCGAATTGTCAAAATGAACGAGGATCGTCCATATCAACTGAAAATTAAGTCGTGATCATTGATTTCGTTGAAGCCTCTGGATGAGCCAGGATTGTCCATTCAACGGGAGATTAAATATCGATCATATGATCTACTAGTGAAGAGAGTATACACACTTCGACGAAGTTTTCTTTGGCATAATTTACTTCGAGAGAATTGGAAGACTACAAAGGCCAGAAATACCAAAGTACCATAGAGCATGGTTCTAGCGTCGGTCACGTGATAAGTTAAAGAAGATAATAATGATTGCAAAGGGTCTAGAAGTAAATAATCCCTCGGACATTTGAATATGGTCTCATGTAGAAGAATAAGAGCGAAAGGAGAAAAGAGCTAATAGAACAACGCTTGAAATGGATAAGCCTGTGGTTTTTAGCCTGCAATCACAAAGGGAAGTGGATTGAAGGAAGCACCTCATGTAGAATTCAGTTTCTGTAAAAGCCTTAAGGCATGTAGAGTAATTCGACAAATATTGACACCAAATGAGTTCATTGTTGCTTCAAGATAATTTATGCATGAAGGGATAAATAAAATAACAAAATATTTGAAGTCTTCCTAAGTTAAAATCACTATTTATTGATAAGATTAGAATGAAGAGGTGAAATGGTTCATTTTCAAAAGACACATTGGTTCAATCTTATACCTATTCAAATACTATATAAACCAGAAACCTATGGTAAAAAGAGGGTTTCTTGGTGGATATATATATATATATTGAATGAAAGTTCATTCTATCAGGTTGGTGCCTATTTACAAGCTAAGTCTTGTTATGAGAGTTGGATTCCTCCCATCTCAGTTGGATTTGAGATCAAAAAGTTGGGTCTTGTTATGAGGGTTGGATTCCTCCCATCTCAGTTGGATCTGAGATCAACAAGTTGGGTCTTGTTATGAGGGTTGGATTCCTCCCATCTTAGTTGGATCTGAGATCAACAAGTTGGGTCTTGTTATGAGGGTTGGATTCCTCATTTATCAGTTGGATCTGAGAACTAAAAGTTGGGTCTTGTATCATAGAGTTGGAACTCTCATATTCAGTTGAAGTTGAAGATAATAAAGGATTGATTTTATTTGTATTCATTCAAGTTAAATAAATAAAAGAAAGATATTTTATCTACTTCATACAATTTGTGTTATACATGTTTATGAATAATTATTTAAGCTTCAAATATATTATTCAGTTAATTTAGTTAATCTATGAAAGTGTGAAAAGTAGTCAAAAGTTCTAGACACTGATTCACCCCCCCTCTCAGTGTCAGTGTGTGTTTCAACATAAGGCAGATTTCTTGGAAGAATTAAACAAACCTATTTTCTATCCTAAAACAACAACAAGGATAGATTTGAATAATTAAACTTAGAGACCAACAAGAGGCCATAAGACAGGCCTATTGGGCAGCCTTGATAGTTCCTCAAAAATATACAAAATGTGTGTATTTATTTATGAGAGGAGGATTGAAAGAAAATCCAAGAGGAGATAAAAGATTTTCATTCAATTATGGATAAGATATCAGCAAAAATTACTAAATATATATTGAGATGGAGGTTATATAATCTATGTGATAAATGATTCAGTCATACTTGATGAAATGGTTTTATGCGTGCAAGATGACATGGTTGGCCTTGTTGAGAATAAAAGTAAGATTGGCCCTCCGGTTGTGTTGTTGGATTTGAGTTAATTGGGGAAGGACACTTGAATCACAACATCGCTTCAAGAGGGTGAGATCGACAGCTCATTTCATCATTATGTTGAAGACCTTTTCAAAAATTTGGGTCTCTTAGAGACAGTCCTCTCCATAGAGTTTGAAAATTTGAGAGTGCAAGTTTTCACAGTTCGACAAAATGTATCAAGTGTTTTTGGATAAGCACTATGTACATGGTTTTTGAAAATTCCAACATTTTGAGTTGACATTCCACCCATCATCAGGGACAACAAAAATATTATGTGTGTGAAACGGGTTTCGTATTTAAAGAAATGGAGAAAAATGTGACCGTTGGGAAGGAGTTAAGTAAGGAATTAAATATTAAAGTAAAAAATGGTCGTTGAGATTAAATAAATAATAAGAAATCCTTTGAGATTGATAAAAATATTAATAAGTGGCTAATATAGTTGTTAGGAAAGAAAGAGTATTAAAAATGGAGATGAGGCGGAAATAATGAACTCAAATTTGTCAAATTAAGGAAAAACAATTTGTTGGTTGAGTAGTATAAGAAGATGTGATAATAATATTATAATATAATATAATAATGTAGAATAATCAAGAATGAAAATAATGGAGTTAGGCAATAATGAAATTGGATGGTAGTGGAAGAAAAATAATGTGCTATAATATATTAACTTAAGATAAAATAATTAATAAAATTGATTGAGTGATATATCATTATTAATATCATAAAGAATAGTGAAGACGAGCTTGGAAAAACCAATTTAAGGAAGAAGAGGAGAATATTAATGTATATTATTGTAATATAATAGTGTGGAAAAATCAAATATAGTAAATGTAGGTCGATAATGGAAAGGATGGGATGGATTAGATAATATACTAAAAAATATTAATAAAATAGAATTTAAAAAGGATATGTATAGGACTGAATGATAAAAGAAGAAAACAATTGAATAAACTTGGAGCAACTAGAGAGAAAAGAGGGGGATTTCACGGAAGGATTCTCAAGAATAAAGGATAAGTTTTTATTAGGCATATAAATAAAGGAGGAGAAGTGTAGATTAGAAATAAAGATAGGAAAATAACAATGATTAAAGAGACTTAAATGGAAAGAGGAAAAAGATAAAAGGGAAGGGAGAAGGAATAAAAATGAAAAGAACAAGATCAACAAAAGAGAGAGGAGTTATAAAGTGCCTTATCGAAGGTCTACTGATCAAGGTGGTGAATAGTAGGTTTCCAAGTTTTGCTAAGTTTGTAGCCATTTTCCATGATTAAAATTATTAGGATGATTTTGTATTTCAAGAGCTTACTGAATAAGCCTAATGGAGTAGTGATGGGTGGAGGCTAGGATTTTAGTTTGGTCAAATCAAATGAGATGTTTATATTTGAAGGAATGTTTGGTGATAGTTGATTTGGAGGTTTGGTTGTAGGTCGTATCAACTATATGTTCTTTGAGACGAGATTTAAAGGATCTACTAGTTTGTACTATGTAATATTTTCCATAGGAGCAAGGGATTTGGTAAACTCATGGGCCTAGCATTGGGTCATATTTTTCTTTAGCAATTATAAAGAATTTCTTGATTTTTTTGTATGGTTTGAAAACAGTTTTGATATTCCTTTTGGCCAGGATTTTTGAGATACGATCAATGGTCCCGTGGATGTAGGGCAGGGAGATGAGAGAACAAGGAGGGGGGGAGAAAGATAAGGGTGAATTTGGTTTAGGTTTTCTAGTAGAGTGAAAGGATTGGTTGATATAGGAGAGAAAGTAACCATTGAATAGGAGGGATTTTTCTTCTGCGAGGAATTGGGGGGCATAAATGCAGAGGCCCGAAGTAACCAAGGTTTTAAGGACATCATATTTTTGGGAAGGATGGTGGTGGGAACTAGCATTAAGGTATATATCTATAAGTGTGGGTCTTATTTATGTAAACATGGTGGGTAAGGGAACCATCGAGAAGTCGAGAAACAAGGACATCCAAAAAGGGAAGGGAGTTGTCCTTTTGGGTTTCCATGGTGAATTAGATGTCGGGGGAAAGGCTGTTGAGGTGGTTTAAAAACTGATATAAAGTTGGAGTGGCCATGAGGGTCATCTTTATCACCTCTCGACACCAACATTCTCATGTAATATTTTGAGTCATTTTCCTTAAAATACTTTCATCTCAAACCAAAATGTTGGTTTAGGTTTGTAGATGACACTATTGTTATTTGGTCTCATGGCCACTCCAACCTTATCTCCTTTTTTAACCACCTCAACAAAATCCCCCCCCACATCCAATTCACTATGGAAACCCAAAAGGACAACTCCCTTCCCTTTTTGTATGTCCTTATTTCTTGACTTCTCGATGGTTCCCTTACCCATCAAGTTTATAGAGAGAAGACCCACACTGATAAAAATGTGGAGGGCCCAATTCCTTGCAGAATAAAAATCCCACTTAAACAAATCCCTCATTTCCAATGGTTACTCACTCTCCCATATCAACCAATCCTTTTTATCTTCCAACAAGCCTAAACCAAATTCACCCTCCTCTCCCTCCTCCCCTCCCTATGCTCTCATATCCCTACCCTACATCCATGGGACCACTGATCCGATCTCAAAAATCTTGGACAAAAATAATATCAAAATTGAGTTCAAACCATAAAAATCTCTCAAGCAACTCTTTAAAACTATTAAAGACAAATCTGACCCGATGCTAGTCTCGAGAGTTTACTAAATCCCTCGCTCTTATGGAAAATCTTAGATAGGCCAAACTGGTAGATCCTTTAAATCCCTTCTTAAAGAACATATAGCCGATATGACCCACAAATGAACCTCCAAATCATCTATCTTTGAAAATTCATTCAAATCTAAACATCTCATTTACTTTGAACAAACTAAAATCCTAGCTTCCACCCCTCACTACTCCACTAGGATTATTTAAGAAGCTCTTGAAATAGAAAATCATCCTAATAATTTTGATTGTGAAGATGGCTACAAACTTATCCAATATTGGAAACCTACCATTCACCACCTTGATCAATAGACCTTAGATATGGAACTTTATAACTCCTCTCTCTTCTGTGGATCTTGTTATTTTCATTTTTATTCATTCTCCCTTCCCTTTTATATTTTTCCTCTTTCCATTTATGTCTCTTTAATTGTTATTATTTTCCTATATTTATTTCTAATCAACACTTCCCCTCCTTTATTAGTATTCCCAATCCAAACTCATCCTTCATTCTTTAATATCCTTCCGCGAAAGCCCTCACTTTTATCTCTAGTCGCTCCAGGTTTATTCAATTTTTTTCTTCTTTTATCATTCTTTCCTCTACATACCCTTTTTAAATTGGATTTTATTAATATTTTTTAGTATATTATCTAATTCATCCCATCCTTTCCATTATCAAGCTACCTTTACTATATTTGATTTTCCCACACTATTATATTACAATAATATACATTAATATTCTCCTCTTCCTCCTTAAATTGGATTTTCCAAGCTCGTCTTCACTATTCTTTATGATATTAATAATGTTATATCACTTGTCAATTTTATTAATTATTTTATATTAAATTAATATATTATAGCACATTATTTTTCTTCCATTACTATCCAATTTCATTATTTCCTAACTCCATTATTCTCATTGTTGATTAATCTACATTATTATATTATATTATAATATTATTACCACATCTTCTTATACTACTCAACTAACAAAATATTTTTCCTTAATTTGACTAATCCCAGTTCATCATTTCTGCCTCATCTCCATTTTTAATACTCTTTCTTTCCTACCAAATAGCTTAGCCACTTATTAATATTTGTATCAATCTCAAAGGATTTCTTATTATTTATTTAATCTCAATGACCATTTTTTACTTTAATATTTAATTCCTTACCTAACTCCTTCTCAATGGTCACATTCTACTCCAATTCTTTAAATACAAAACTTTAACACTGGTTTCACACACATAAGATTTTTGTTGTCCTTGGTGATGGGTGGAGTGTCCATTTGAAATGTTGGACATTTTTAAAACCATGTACATAGTGCCTATCCAGAAACACTTTATACATTATGTCGAACTGTGAAAAATTGCACTCTCAAATGGCTATAATTATTGATGTCCAATTCCAAAGAGAATCCAAACATGTTGATAACATTATGAAATAAAAATTGAGAAATGTTCTATGTGTTACTATGTGATGTGGTAATAACTCTCGGCCATTTGGTTGAAAATGTCAATGGTAATCGACATGATTTTTTCCATCATTGGGTAAATAGAAATGGTGTAAGGAAATCAATAGCTCATCACTCATTTGGTGTTTTAGGGAGGCTAGGCTGTAGTGGAAACTAATTATAGCTCTAATATCTAATAATGTGTTAGAAAATGTTATAATTACATACCAAGGAATATTCACCCTTAAACAAAGTGGATCACCACAATCCAACCAATGGGACTATGCATATAGTTTGCTCAATTGTTCCATGTCATCCATTCTCATATGATCCTTTCACTACATATTGAATATGGTCTAAAAATACTAAGTGCAATAAATCACAAAGTTTTAAGTTTTAAACATTTGAATTCAAACAACGAATACAAATTCTTAAGCAAAATATAAATAACAACAATGACATACACACATTACAAAAATATTTACCCTAGAAACCATTAACCGGGAAAACCAACAAACCTTAGAGCCTCACATCTATATTCTTCATTATATTAACTTCATCATTCACAATACAATATATAGGTATTTCACAACATCTAAAACTCTAACATGTTAACCGAGATTAGATTATAACACTAATTCCCCAAAATTAGATTCCCAACAAAAAGTTGGACACACCGACCACACTTAGAGGGGGGGTGAATGAGTGTGGAGATCTTTTTACAAAACTTCCCCTTCACAAAAATCCTTAGTTAAAAATCACCATAACTCATTACTTAATACTGTCATTCATAACCAATCAAATGTAAATATGCATCAACAATATTTATCAACAATATATCATCAAAAAATCATCACAATAAGGAACACAAGATGTATGTACAACTTTATTTTTATTACGAACTTCAATCCTTGGGTTTATCAGCAACTACTGAATAGAGTACAACTCTACAAGAGCACCATCTCTATAATGCAAGACTCATCTTACACACTCATCACCAATTGATATGACGCAACAATCCTCAACAAATATCAATCTACAATAGGTACGTGACCTGTCAGTAGTGCAGCCCGCGTATGTACGCGCCCTAGCTCACTACAGCTCGCATATGCATGCGGTCAGTTTGTATTATAGCCTGTTTATCACATTTGATATCTTAGGGTTTTCTCTTCAATATCAACTCAAATCCTTTGCAACCAAATCATCATTCTCTTCTATCTCTTACTGTCCAGTATGACTCATAACCAGTCACAATACATCCAATCTCTCCAACAACTAACTCATGCTTCTCAACAATAGAATATGAATGTTTCTCAATCATGTATAAGCAATCAACATACTATAGCATTCATATCAGTACTGAATCAGAAGAGTGTTGCTCACCCTATCAACCAACACAAACCACATCACAACAACATACTAAGAATTCCCTAGGCATTCACCACACAACAACCAACAATATCCATTAAGACAACAACATAACCATACCAGAGTCTCAGTGGAAGATTTGATCCCATAGAATGTAGATCTGGAACCTTCTTCAGTCTTCAACAACTAGTCATCATCTCAAACACCAATCTCCATGACTTCATCCATTGTATGCACCTTGTCTTCATACAACCCACGTATGTACGCGTCCTGGCCCATTGTAGCCTGTGTACACCTCAGAAACTAGGGTTTCTAAACCTCTGAGACTTTTTCCGTCAAGATCTCATACATGTCGAAACTTTGATGCGTTCATGAGATCCTCCATACTCTCTCTCTCTCAGAATATATCTTCAATCATGCTCAATAGATACACACAAAAGATACATAAGAGATGCTCCCAAAAATGTACATTTCACAAGAGACCCTTGCCTCTTATTTATACTCTTCATATTCTAGGTCACTTAACCCACTTCTAGGTCACTTAACCTATTTTCCTCATTTTAGGGTTAACCACTTTCCATAAATAGAAATTTCTCCATTACTTTGTCATTTAAATATTCCTCCTTGAATTTGTCACCTCACTTTATGATTTAAATAATCTTCTTTGATTTTGTCACTTCACTTCATTATTTAAATAATCCTTCTTGACTTCGTTACTTTACTTTATCATTTAAATAATAATTTCTTCTTTGCAAGCTCTTTGACTTATTTGACCTTTTGGGGCTTCAAGCCAACATATGAGGGTCCTCCATCTTCGTAAACCCATAACTCTCAAACCATGAGGAGTTATGTGACATTCCACATACCACTAGAAATGGCATGACAAGCACTATCCATCTAGGATAGTTTCACCAACAACTTCATTGATCTTAATCTCATTATTCCACAAGAAAACATGGGTTCTCCACCCATTCTTCTAGGATAACTCAACCCTAAAGTGTCTTCCCATGAGGGCTTTCACCATAAGGGGATCACTTTGGAGTTCATCCATTTATGCACCTTATCAACCATGATAAGACTATAATGATGAATCTAAATATGCATCATATATCAAAGAAATCACAACGATCCATCTTCATCTATGCATGACATCATATGCATCATATACTTGACATCTATCCATTCTCATCAGGAACAATATATATTATATTTGGCATCAATCATCAATCAATCCTTTGGCATCAATAAATCACTTGACATCAATCAATGACATCAACCATAAGGGGACTACTTTGGATTTCATCCATTTGTGCACCTTATCAACCATGACAAGACTATAATGATCAATTTAAATATGCATCATATATCAAAGAAATCACATCGATCCATATTCATCTATGCATGACATCATATGCATCATATACTTGACATCTATCCATTCTGATAAGGGACAATACATATTACATTTGGCATCAATCATCAATCATCAATCAATCCTTTGGCATCAATCAATCACTTGACATCAATCAATCAAACCATTGGCATCATTGACAACATGATCCAACAATCACCCCCTTTAACATTGATGGCAATACCAACATTGATGTCAACACCAATCATTGATGTCAAGATGTAGACAAGGCATGCTCTGCATCAATAGTCATCAAACATGTCAATGTGACTATCTCTCCCCATAAATAAACATCAATCACATCAATGTAACTATATATCCCCCTTTGACATCAATGGAAAAGGGTCATTTTCCTCTTGGGGCTACTCCCCTTTCTTGAACTCTCCTTGGGGCTGCTCCCCCTGCCTGAATGTCATGACTATCTCTTCTTGGGGTTGCTCCCCCTTTTTGAATGCCTTTGATATTATTTTGAATAATCTCTCCCCTTTTGAACAAGGGATCTCACTTTGATGTAATGTTGAAGATACATCACTCATACTCCCCCTGTGACCATTGCTCCCTCTGGAATTGTGCCTCTGTTCTCTTTCTTCAAAATAGGGCTCTTTCTCAGGTATTTATATTTTCATCCGATAAATATCTCCTCCTGGAATCATGGGAAGAATAATGAATCCCCCTATGGGTATGTCTCCCCCTATCTTCTCTGCAAAAATAACAATATGCTACCATATGAAGATCCTTGTACCTGCTCATGAATCAAACTCATGCCATACCAAACATCATGAAGAAAAAGATATGTCAACAATGAAATAGAAATCATGAGAATAATATCAACCAGGTACATCCTGTACAAAAATGTGTGCCCACCATGCATAACACCCATGTACATTAACCATGTACATCAACATCATACAATGTGCCAAAAGATATCATCTATAGAATGCATCAACCATATGCCTCTATCAACATGCCAACATGTGCATCTACCAATATGCCAACCATGTGTATCTACCACTATGCCAATCATGTGCATCCACTAATATGCCAACCATGTGCATATTCCAAACATGTGTCATATCACTCATGATATGTTTCTGCCATGAACTAAGTGCCACAATCATCAAATGTCTCGTGTACGAAAATACATTCTAACCAAGTAATACCAATGATGTACTTTTAGCCAAGTACTCATCATCCAAATATATATACTATCTATGAGTGTACCAAACATGTACCAATACCACAATATGATGAATCACGATCAATACATGTCCTTATACATGTATGCCAAATCCACCATAAAACATGTTCCAATCATCCTGATAGTAGGTTCCTCTACCAATGTACTAGAAGTGTGTCAATCATGCATCCACTATAGATCAAGCTATAACTCATCAATGAAGTACAACATGATTACCTCATCAACTCAGCAACTACATATCCCAATATGCAGCCCATCCATGTGCCAAAATCATGCATCAAGTAAGCTTCCAATAATACATCATAAGATATATTAATGAAACTCAAAAATATGTACCGGCCATGTACCCCAAAAGATCAGCCTCAATCCTCCATTCACTACAACAAATACTAAGCATCCAATAATACATGTACTAGTAGTGTGCTTTAATGAAATCTCTAGATATCATTATCAAGATATATCACATAACCAAGGTTCCATAACTTCATTGTCATAACCAATATTTTCTTCAACAGTAAATGCCTCAATCCATACTCATGGGTTAGTGCCACCCATCCAAGATAGCCTTTCATTTTATATTATCACATTACATAATCCAATATGTAAACATGAAAACCTGCAACAAACAATGTTGTAACCTGCAGTAAACTATGTCATACCCTTCATCACAGATTTATACCATCACATCAAGCTACAACCCATGTGCATATCCCTTTTCCCTAGGATTTACCACATATACGCGGCCTGCTGCTCAGACAAATCACGTATGTATGCGACCTATTCAAGGTCAGCCTGCATATGTAAGCAAATTTTACCATTTTCACCCACATATGCTTCTATAGATGTCACACTTGAGCCTCCCTTAAGGCTTCCATTCTGCTCTGGTTGTTCAGTCTTCTTCACCCACTTCTGAAGGTATCCCTGCTTCTCAGAACTTGATCTATGAGATTCCATTTTCTCAAAGATGTATCCCTTCCTTACTTCATTCCTTCTTCTAGTCATTCTATATGAAGTCCTCATCATGGAACTTCTTTTTGTGTTCCATCAATCTTGGGATTTTTGGCCAAATCCACTACAACTATAGCATCTCATGTTGTGATAGTGAACACCAATGTGTCTCACTTTATCACATCTCCAAAACCTTATGGTGTTATGAAATCTTTCATTATCTTTCCTTTCATAATATCTACACTCCAAAGCATTGTGACCATATTCATTACATGAATAACATTGACCATGAAAAATACTTTCATACCTTTGCTTTGGTGTCCATGTTCTTTGAGGTGTAAGGATGGCTTCTTGATGTCTTCCTTGCTTTGTTCTTTTGAAATTTTCCTTTCCTTTTGTAGATGGTTGTCTTGCAACATTATCTTCATCCTTTGAGAGTGAGGGACTTACCTCATTCTTCTTTGAGGTGCTTGCTTCAACATGTGTAGCTTCTCCCTTGTATCCAAGGCCTGATTTATCATTTGGTGATCTTTGACTTTCCAAGATCTCATTCAAGATTTGTGAGCTATTAAAGAATTTGTTTGAATTCTCTACTTTCTTTCTAAGATCAACAACTTCAGCTTCTAACTTATGACATGAATCTTCCTTTTCATTTATTTGATTCCTCAATAGTTCCTCTACCCTTTTGGCTTCTTCAATTTGGGTCTTGAGTTGGACAATAATTTCAAAACTTTTTATAATCTCATCATCTACCTTCTTATTTTCTTTTTCATTCTCTAATCTTGTGATCTCTTCTTCCTTTCCATGTAATTGAGTCTTGTTACTCTCTTCTTTTTCTTTGAGCATTTCCTTTAACTTCAAGATGTGCTTTTGACTTTTCTTAAGAAACTTTTTAGTGTTATCTGAAAGATAGCTATAGTCTATATAATAGTGGTCATTTCTATATTGATATAGACTTATTTCAATTTTCTCTTTAAGCTACACTAGTTTTTTTTCTACTTCTTCATGGGATAACAATCAATTGATTTGATCCAAACTACTTCTAGATTTTATTCTTCACTAGTAGAGAAAAATTCAACATCATCACACTTTGAATTATTGCAATCAAGGGTTTTTGGAGATTCTTTACCTTCATTTGAAATGTATTCAAGATTTTCCTCTTTGCCAAAATCATCACATGATTCTTTTCCTTCATTTGAAATGTCTTCAAGATCTTCCTCTTTGCCAACATCATCACATCTATAAATAATGAAATCAAGAGTTTTGGGGGATTCTTTACCTTTAATGATCTTGATGGAGTGCTCTTCAATATTTTATTTCTTTCTTTGATATATCTCTTCTATATTTAGCCATAGATCCTTGACAGAAGTGCATTGTCCTATGCTCTCTTTGATAGGGCTTGAGAGTCCATTAAGAATGGTCTTGAAATCCAATGCATCATTTTTCTTTCCTTCCCTTTGAGATGCAAACTTTGACTTGTTCTTCAATGAAATTGATCCACCAATGGATTCCTTCCATATACCTGCTCCCATTTCCTTCAAATGTACTCTCATCTCTATTATCCAAGTAGAATAGTTTTACTCATCAAGGATTGGAACTTCATCATCCATTTGTGTGTCTATGGATCTCCTCCAAGATTTTTAAGACTTATAGTGAAGGCCTGACTCTGATACCAATTGTTGGACACACCGACCACACTTAGAGGGCAGGGTGAATGAGTGTGGGGATCTTTTTACAAATCTTCCCCTACACAAAACTCCTTAGTTAACAATCACCATAACTCATTAGTTAATACTGTCATTCATAACCATTCAAATGTAAATATGCATCAACAATATTTATCAGCAATATATCATCAATAAATAATCACAATAAGGAACACAAGATGTATGTACAATTTTATTTTTATTACGGACTTCAATCCTTGGGTTTATCATCAACAACTGAATAGAGTACAACTCTACAAGAGCACCAACTCTATAATGCAAGACTCAACTTACACACTCAACATCAACTGAGATGAGGTAACAATCCTCAACAAATATCAATCTGCAACAAGTACGTGACCTGTTAGTAGTGCAACTTGCGTATTTACGCACCCTGGTTCACTATAGCCTGCGTATGCACGCGGTCAGTCTGTACTACAACTTGCGTATCACATCTCAGCTCTTAGGGTTTTCTCTTCAAGATCAACTCAAATCCTTTGCAACCAAATAATCATTCTCTTTTATCTCTTACTGTCCAATATGACTCATAACCAATCACAATACATCCAATCTCTCTAACAACTAACTCATGCTTCTCAACAATACAATATGAATGGTTCTTCATCATGTATAAGCAATCAACATACTATAGCAATCATATCAGCACTAAATCAGAAGAGTGTTGCTCACCATATCATCCAACACAAACCACATCACAACAACATACCAATAATTCCCTAGGTATTCACCACACAAAAACCAATAGTATCCATCAAGACAACAACATAACCATACCAGAGTCTCAGTGACAAATTTGATCCCATAGAATGCAGATCTGGAACCTGCTTCAGTCTTCAACAACTAGTCATCATCTCAAGCACCAATCTCCATGACTTCATCCACTATACACGCCTTGTCTTCATACAGCCCACGTATGTACGCGTCATGGCCCATTGTAGCCCATGTACACCTCATAAACTAGGGTTTCTGAACCTCTGAGACTTTTTCCATCAAGATATCAGACATGCTGAAAATTTGATGCATTCATGAGATCCTCCATACTCTCTCTCTCTCTCTCTCAGAATAGACCTTCAATCATGCTCAAGAGATACACACAAAATATACACAAGATATTCTCCCAAAAAATGTACATTTCACAAGAGACCCTTGCCTCTTATTTATATTCTTCATCTTCTAGGTCACTTAACCCACTTCTAGTTCACTTAACCTATTTTCCTCATTTTAGGGTTAAGCACTTTCCATAAATAGAAAGTTCTCCATTACTTTGTCATTTAAATATTCCGCCTTGAATTTGTCACCTCACTTTATCATTTAAATAATCTTCTTTGATTTTGTCACTTAACTTTATTATTTAAATAATCCTTCTTGACTTTGTCACTTTACTTTATCATTTAAATAATAATTTCTTCTTTGCAAGCTCTTTGACTTCTTNTGTCACTTTACTTTATCATTTAAATAATAATTTCTTCTTTGCAAGCTCTTTGACTTCTTTGACCTTTTGGGGCTTCAAGCCAACAAATGAGGGTCCTCCAACTTCGTAAGCCCATAACTCTTGAACCATGAGGAGTTATGTGACATTCCACATACCAATGGAAATGGCATGACAAGCACTATCCATATAGGATAGTTTCACCAATAAATCCATTGATATTCATCTCATTATTCCACAATTAAACATGGGTTCTCCACCCATTCTTCTAGGATAACTCGACCGTAAAGCGTCTTCCTGTGAGGGCTTTCACCATAAGGGGACCACTTTGGAGTTCATCCATTTTTGCATATCAACCATGATAAGACTATAATGATCAATCTAACTATGCATCATATATCAAAGAAATCACATCGATCCATCTTCATCTATGCATGACATCATATGCATCATATACTTGACATCTATCCATTCTCATCGGGGACAATACATATTACATTTGGCATAAATCATCAATCAATCCTTTGGCATCAATCAATCACTTAAAATCAATCAATGACATCAACCATAAGGGGACCACTTTGGAGTTCTTCCATTTGTGCACCTTATCAACCATGATAAGTCTATAATGATCAATATAACTATGCATCATATATCAAAGAAATCACATCGATCCATCTTCATCTATGCATGACATCATATGCATCATATACTTGACATCTATCTATTCTCATCAGGGACAATACATATTACATTTTGTGTCAATCATCAATCAATCCTTTGGCATCAATCAATCACATGACATCAATCAATGACATCAATAAATCAAACCATTGGCATCAATGAAAACCTGATCCAACACAAAATCCATACCTGTGTTTCCAAACTACCTTTATATTTTTTTGTAATTACAAATATAAGCATCTATTAAGAGACATTGATTCGAGATATGGTTCTCTTTCTTGTTGTTTTTCCGACATTAAGCCATTGTTTACTACGTCTACTTACATGTCAAAGGCTTATCATTGTCATTAGATTTATGTCAGTTAATTGTTGCTAAACATTTGAAAAAAGGATTTTAAAAGTATGAATGTGGAATATGATTTGATGTGTCCAATGTAAAATATATGTCCATTATTAGTTGGTTAACCGACTAATATGGATATCAAATTTTAAAAATGGTTGTAGACCTTACATGTCAAATATCAAATATATGTCCATTATTTTTCAGTTAACCAACAAATAATGGACATCAAATTTTAGAAAATGGTTGTGGATCCAGTGTGTCTAATATCAAATATATTTCCATTATTTTTTAGATAATCGATGAATAATGGAAATCAAGTTAAATAAAAATGATTGTGGATATGGCTAGGTTTGTGATGTGTATTTGAAAATATAAATTTCAAATAAGTGGTGTGTCATCCTTGACATTAATTTGATATTATGTATAATCATTTTCTACATGTATTTAATGTTTGTAAAACCAATTACATGTCAAAAAATGACCCTAGGTGTGGTAGTGTTTTCATTAGAGAAATTTTGAGGTAAAAAACGGGCCTCAAACAAACAATATGATATCAACATCAGCTTAAAAAAAGAGAAATAGGATTCAATATGATAATTTCAACCATAAGGGTAAATAGTTTTTTGGGGGGAAGAAATAAAACCACCTTTTTTCAATAATATTTTAAACTTATCTCCTTATAGGCTTTCTCAAATTTCAAGTGTAAGCACTCATTGGATATGCATCCAAAAAGTTCCTACACTTTAAATTTGAATAAGCCTTTAAAGATAACTCAAAAATGCAATTAAAAAAAAAAAGATTAATTTCACTCCCTTTGAAATTCACAACTCTTAGTTTATTATTTTAACTATTATTTTCCTTAGGAGACCCATTTTAGACCTCAAAATTTACCTAATGCAAGTAGACACAAATAAAATACTAGAAGAGGCTCCTTCATCTACAACTCATTTGTGAATGGTGCATGAATTAACTTCAACCCTTATTTGAATGGGTGAAAAAGGATGAAGGTGAGGCTCATATAGACTATTCCACTCAAACAAAATGAACATAGAGCTTGGGGGGGAAACACACAAAGTAGACAATTTTCCTCCATGTCTAGAAAATTATAAACTAGAAATAAACAAAACATGAGAGGTAATCACTTCACTCTCAAGATAAAGAGTGGGATCAGGTGAAGATTGCATCAGTTCCGTGACTTCTTCAACCAATGGTTCCTCAAAAAGGGGCTGCTAGAAAACCATTATTTGTCCATGCACAAATGATCCTTAAGGAAAACACCATACTCTTCATACCTCTAGAATGGAAGGGGAAAAAATGAGTTAGATGATATTCCACACATATATTACAAGGATATTTAGGTTTTCATCCTATTCATATAGGTTTCTCATCAATAAAAATACCCCCATCATTTTCCTCATTAGATGGTAATGTTCCCCTTGCCTTCATTCCATATTCCTATTCTTCCTATTCTACTTCCTCTTAGACTTATGGTTAGTAGTAAATATTTCACTAGATGAGGTAGGAGGAGGAGGAGGAACCAATGTCACTTGTGAATAAAATCAAGGGATCCACAATGATTTGATTCTCTTGAAATAATGTGTCTACTTGGGAAGCATCAGAAGAGATCAAAACATTTGCAGTGGGAAACAACCAAACCATTATCCCCACAGTGAATGTGGAAATATTTAAGATAACTATCAAAGGGGTGAAACATTTCCAAACAAAGGAAAAGCACAAGGATCCCCTTGTAAAGGGGTCCCTTGTTTGGTATCCTTAGGAACATGACCGAAAACATCTTATTCAAAAAATAGAATTCTCAAAGTCCTTCCATTACTTCTAAAAATTATAGCCAACACACTCCTATAAAAGACTCTCTAAGATTCATCTAAGCAAACTCACTCCTCCAAAAGTTGAGTTGAATCATGGGATCTAACTAGTGAAAGATAATAAATGAAGAGACACATCCTAACTAAGGAACATGCCCTAACCAAG
>SNQJ01S0007790.1:277585-321245 GCA_010110895.2 Picea sitchensis | reverse complement strand
GAGAGAGAGAGAGAGAGAGAGAGTATTATTCCTTTATGGATTTTAACTTATTGTCATTCTTATGTTGGATATTTAGTGAATGAACTTTATTCATTTCATTGGTATCATAGCTCGAACCATTTTGTTACATTACATTGATTAACATTCCAACTTAAATCAAGTCCCAAACATTCCTTGTCCACCCATTGACTAAGTGTGAGGGGATAATATCAACACTTAACCATCTTATCCTCATTTTGAATGCTTGTGTGAGAGGTGATTTCTTAGCAAGTATTCCCTGCCACAAAATGGATTTAACTCTCAACTAGAAATTCCTAGTTGTATTTTAAGTGGCCTTGCATAATTGACTCTCCAATCCTATAAACAAGGCCCTATAAACCTACACTATTGTTGATTTTCTACTAAAGAAAAACAAGTCTAGTTAATTTTAGTTATTAATTTTCTTTTAATCATTGTTTTTACTAAAGGGGATGTGGAGTGAGAAAAATATGAAGCTCTCAAATGAAAAAGAAACAAAAAGTAAAATCTTGTAAATGGAAACACTACTTAAAACATGAAAAATATGCTTGATTTCAAAAAACTTATGATAAGTACAAAAAACTAGGAAAACATTTTCAAATTCTAAATGTAATGCAACTTCTAAGGAAATTGGTTTAAAACAAGCGAGCAATCATTTTCAATTTTCATGAAAGCATGCTAATAAACGTAATCTGATATTTTCTTCAAATGCAATCAATTCCAAAAGGACCACCCTATTTAAGAGATTCCTAAACAAACCAAAAGAAAATATTTTTGCATTCTTCAAATTTGAAAATTTTCAACTATAAAAAAAAAATGAAAACACCTATCTCTATTGATCCTCCTAAGGTGAAGAAAAAAATTCTCAATTAATGTGGTGTTCCTTACCCCTTGAAAATTGGAACACAACCAAGTATACGGAAAATGGTATTACAAATTAACCATAAACAAGAGACAATAAGATAAAATATCTAAAAATATACATGTATATTGATAATGCAAAAAATAATAAAATTTTCATTYACCTCTTAAGGTGGGGGAACATTTCTCTGACCAGATCTATAAATAGACAATGCAAGACAAACAATCCATAGTCTCATATATTCATAAATATCTTTTACATAACAAGAAACCTAATTAGTTGTGTTCATGTCACTAGTGGGTACCAAGAGAGCAATCATTTTCAATCTTCATGAAAGCATGCTAATGAAAGTAATCTGATATTTTCTTTAAATGAAATCAATTCCAAAAGAACCACCCTATTTAAGAGATTCCTAAACAAACCAAAAGAAAATATTTTTGCATTTTTCAAATTTTCAAATTTTCAACTATGCAAAAAAATGAAAACACCTATCTCTATTGATCCTCCTAAGGCGAAGAACAAAGTTCTCAGTTAATGTGGTGTTCCTTACCCCTTGAAAATTGGAACACAACCAAGTATACGAAAAATGGTATTACAAATTAACTAGAAACAAGAGACAATAAGATAAAATATCTAAAAATATGCATGTATATTGATAATGCAAAAAATAATAAAATTTTCATTCACCTCTTAAGGTGGGGAAATATTTCTCTGACCAGATTTGTAAATACACAATGCAAGACAAACAATCCATAGTCTCATATATTCATAAATATCTTTTACATAACAAGAAACCTAATTAGTTGTGTTCATGTCACTAGTGGGTACCAAGCGATCAATCATTTTCAATTTTCATGAAAGCATGCTAATGAAAGTAATCTGATATTTTCTTTAAATGCAATCAATTAAAAAAGAACCACCCTATTTAAGAGATTCCTAAACAAACCAAAATAAAATATTTTTTCAATCTTCAAATTTGAAAATTTTCAACTACGAAAAAAAAGGAAAATACCTATCTCTATTGATCCTCCTAAGGCGAAGAACAAAATTCTCAATTAATGTGGTGTTCCTTACCCCTTGAAAATTGGAACACAACCAAGTATACGTAAAATGGTATTACAAATTAACTAGAAACACGAGACAATAAGATAAAATATCTAAAAATTCGCATGTATATTGATAATGCAAAAAATAATGAAATTTTCTTTCACCTCTTAAGGTTGGGAAACATTTCTCTGACCAGAGTTGTAAACACACAATGCAAGACAAACAATCCATAGTCTCATATATTCATAAATATCTTTTACATAACAAAAAAACTAATTAGTTGTGTTCATGTCACTAGTGGGTACCAACTACCTACTGGGCCTTATAAAGTGGATCCTTTTACATTGAATGAATGCTCACTACTATCCAATGGGCCTTATTCGAACTGGATGTCCACATACAACAATTGACTTACTCCTATGTTTCTTAGAGAAGGTAGGTTAGGGTAGTGTTAACACTCTGTAAATTTTGTTTGGCTGATAGAAAAACGACAGAGGTAACTGTTTCAACCTACTTTAGAGATTCAACTCAGAGAGGGCTCTCTCGTGTCACTTTATATTTCTTTGTAAATCAGTGGCTAGAGTTTGGTTTGTTTTTGGTGTTTTTAACAAATTTTCTGGCAAGGAAGGGGAGGAACACTCAGGGCTATGAAGTCAAATTATGAAAGTGAATGAAAACAATGACCAGCCGGTAGAACTCTCCAGAGGATAAAGGCTAAACTAGGTGATGAGTCTGAGTTATTCTTGAATTTAAATAGAGTGTAGGAAGATAAATAAAACAAATAATTGCATCAGAGCATTACTGAAATGAATTCTGAATTTGTTAAGAAGAAATAAACACAGTTTAAATTGCTTAAGCCAAGAGCATCATAAGACAAATTCTGGGCCTTTAACTATCCACTTTAAACAGAAGAAAGCGTAAATGGAATAATAGATCATAGGAAATACATACGATGAAGGAAGACAAATCTCATATCACCACCATTAGAATATTTTCATAGAGACCTCAAAATATTTTGCATATATATTCAATTCAGCTTCAGAAAATTACAATAGAGTTTGAAACAACCAAAAGGGTGCTCTTGCACTTTTCCCAACATTAATTCAATCAAATGCCCTATAATTTATACAATTTTATTACAATGAATGAAAATGAAACGTTTCAGCTTCTAAAACTAATTATAGTAATTTCAACTGACAATCTCGATATATGAACCAATTTACAATGATTACTCAAAATACGTTTCAAAACTAGGAACGAATTTATCCACCTGCTCAGCTTCCTTTACAACATCTGGCTTGTCCTGATCTTCTGTCGAACTTGTTGATTTGGTGACACCTGGTGGTCACTTACTGGTCCCGGGAAAACTACATTTCGTCTTGCCCAGCCGCACGATTTCCTTCCATTGTGAGTAAGAAGGAATCTCGTAGTCCATCATCTCCTTAATAAAAATCTCTAGGTCAATGCACGTGAAATAAGACATAATCGACAAGCCAATCTTCACTATTTTAAATTGATTCAAAATTTCAAAGTCTGTGGCCAAATACTCTACCAGACTTGGGCCTTTCAGACTTTCCTCCGTAGCTTCAAATTTAGAATGATCCATCCTACATTGAATGAGGAGAGAATTGTAGTCTTCTTAATTGTATAATGAACCTTTTCCATCCCAAAATGGTGGGAGGCACTTGACAAACAATTGTTCAAACGTGTCTTTAAACTCTTGTATATTGTGCTCCATTTGCATAGCTTTGTTCTGAACCGATTTGAGCAAGTTGTGCTTGGCGATGATTCTCCTGGACCAGATGATCAACGTAGTTCTGTCCTTTACCCCAATAGTCTAAAGATCAACAATGGGCACAAAATTAAGCAAATCAATAGCGTTCTGGGCCCATTCTGAGGGTTTCTTGGCTAATGTTTCAGTGACAACAGTACACCTTCTTCGGGCCGTGGTAGCCACATTGTCTTTTTCATTTATAAAATTCAGATAAACCTTGAACTTAGCAGCCTCTACAACAATAACATCCAAGATCACGTTTTTATCCCCTTGTAACAGTGTTTTACCTTTTAACCTCGTTCTCAACTTGCTTGCTCTCTCTTGCAAATCTTGATTTTCCCTTAGGAGTGGAGCCATCTTTTCATATTTTATTTTCATCCCTTGTTTCAACTTTTCCAAGGCTTCCTTAAGGATTTTGATTTCCCGTGTCTGTAGACTCACTTGGGACATGGCTTGGACCAATCCATCAGTGCTCGATCTAGCTTCTGGATTAGCAGGTACAATGAAAACCATATCTGATGCTGCTACTTGTCCTTGTAACCAATTCTCTTTCTCCTTTTCCAGATGCAACACTTTATCTTTGTAATTTAACACTTCTTGTCTAAATGTTTCCTTCTCTTTCTCTAGAGAAACTAGCTCTACTGCCTATGGATGTTCAGTAGGGGACATCTTTAGCTTCTTCTTCAGACCTTGGATTATCTTTTCCTTCTCATATAAAGAAGCCTTTACTCCTTGAGGGCCTTCAAACTCCAATCTTTTGACCTGTGTCTACCAGGCTTTGCTGGATGATTTCTCTTGTTTGAATTGCCCATCTAGTTTGAGTGCATGTGTTATTAATATTGAAACTTTTAGGCTTAAACTTAGATAGTCTGAGTATAGCATGTCACTAACATTTCTGTGAAACTTTACTTTGTCTAGGGCACCAATATTCTCATAGTGCATCTTGATTCTGGACACTTTATCATCATCTGTTATTGCTATATTAAACATCTTTCTTTCCACATCTCTGACTGAGAATAAGGACATCTTGTGCTGAGAGATCTTCTCTACTTCAGGCAATAGGTCTCTTATATCACTGTTTTCCATACTTCCCTTTACAACATACTAGTTCATCAAGTCTTGTTTGGATTTATATACTGCCCCAGGTGTCTTGCTAAATATGTGTTTCTTGTTGCTGAAAACCCTTGTACTGATTTCACTTTGTGGCATGCTTCATGTACCAACTTCTTATTTCTTGGTTGCACCTTCCACCATCTCCATGCTCATTTTCTCTTTAGTTTATTCTTCTTCCAGGTCAACCACTTAAGAGAGTGGTGTAATTTTCATATTCTTGGGAATATCTTGCTGACTACCAGCACCTAGGGCCTTTAAACTCTTCCTCTTATTATAAACACTCATCTTTGGGGCTTTAACAATCAATATTGGAGAATCTTTCTGTGTCTGGATCTTTTGAGGGGAAGATCCTATTGGTTTTATCCGATCATGTTGCAAAGTGACCTCCATATCTGTACATGTTTCTAGATTAGTTAGTTTATCAAATCCTTCAACATTCTCATGCTCATAGGGGCCCAATTTTCTCATCAACCTTCTCTTTGATATGATCTGATGCGGGTCATATTTCCTTCCTTGTAATCGTGTAAACTTGAATTCATTGAGTTTGGATTGGATCAGAGGTAAAAAATATTTGTTTTTTACCACAAAGGGTCCTACCATGAAAGGAAATTTTAAGTTAGATGCCTTGTGCACTTTCAAAAAATGCTCTATTTCTGAAATGATCCTTTGTCTAATGAACTCTAAAGAAAAAATTCTGGGAGTCAAAAAGACTGGTAAAATATAAGGTCCTTCTTGATATCCAAACACCCATATCACAGTAGATTGAATGAACTACATCCAATCTCTTACTCTTCTCTCTAGATTTGGTTGTAAAAAAATTTTCATTTCTTCCAGAACCCTTGGCAAGTCTGAGTCGAAGATAAGACTGTACACCCTGGACATGATATTATTGATGAAAATAAGCATGGTGATCCTTTTACATTCATTTGAGATGAAAGCGGTTTCAGGGAATTCAGTCTTGTTCGATTCCATTAACATCCTCAACATGTGTGTGTAATATCTAAAGTGTCTCAATGAACTAAAATTGACTAGCTGTCGATGCATATTATCATGGATGAATCTGTCAAAATTAATATAGACTGAATGACAAGACTCTGACACAAAAAAAAGGTTAACATGAAACCTAACATGACTTCTACTACGAACTTGTTGTTATCTAAGCCCAAAATTTGGGTAAGCAGGGAACAAGCCCACTGGACCTCAATGATCATAACACTCACATTGATAGGTAATGACAGACTTTCTGAATGGTGTTCAGGTTTGACAATGGTTTGCAGAAACATGGTTTTTAGTTCTGAATGGAATTCTATGTAAACTGTGATCATATTCTCTTCATCGAAGGGCTTTGATGCTATGGAGGAGGACTCTGATACACTGAGGGTATGTCGAAGTGACGGGCTGTTTATTTCACATAAAACCTCTGACCCTAATTTGTTCAAAATAACACTTTCTTCCTATGAATATTGCTCTGCACACCATCTTATGAACTCAGGGAAAGGAAATACTAATTCTATGACACAAGGGGTAATGGAGGCTTGAGTCGTTCCGATAAAAGGGACCTGCTTCCCAACATTGTCTAACAAATTTGATCTGGACACAGAAACATGAGAGACTATTATTTCTGTGTCGAAAAAATCGGAGTCCCTATCAATTAGGGTTTCTTCTCTAGAGGCAATGTCTTGTTCATTCACGAATAAAATGACATGATTAGCAGCCATTGTGAAAAAAAGCTATTAAGCGGTGAAGAAAACATGAACCTGATCCAACTTTGATCTTGAGTTTCAAATGGATGGTTTGTGCCAAATTTTGATGTTTGAATGTTTCAAAGTATCATAAAATAATGTCGGGGATCCTCCTTTTATATGTGCCTATCAACATTGGGGATTGGAGAAAACGGTTTTAGGTAGATCTATTTTTTCCTCGATGTACCTCTAGAGGTGCCACACATCCATGAATGAAACCATAGTAGTTTTCCCTAGCCCACCTTCGAATGATTAATCCTTGCGCTACTTCAATCGCCGATATGAGCTTCAGCCGTTGATCTGGATCACTCTAATATCTACGGTCCACCGTGCCCCAACAAATTTCAATATTGGGGGTTGGAGAAAATGGTTCTAGATAGACCACTTTTCGCCCCAATGTACCTCTAGAGGAACCATGCATCTATGAACAAAACCATGGTAGTTTTCCTCAGCCTACCTTCGATTAATTATCTTCTGCGCTGCTTCATTCCTTGATATGTCCCTTAACCGTTGATTCGGGTTGCTTCAGATCGATGGTCTGCTAAATCCTACCTTTCGTGCATCCGCTATATTTGTCCACATGCATCCATATAAGACGTTATCCTCTAAAATATTATACTTCCATAGTGATGTGGATTTTCTCTAGATCTGTAAAACTTGGACCCTGATCTGAAAATTGTTATGATGATAACATAGGCTCCAACTGGGATGTTGTCCTCCTTGTGAGGTAGAAAATAATTGAATACTAAGTGTCTACCCATTGGGATGTGGCCTATTGGTGTGATATGAATCCACTGACATGCCCAACAAATCTCTGGGACTTCACTTCGAGCTTCAACTATGTTGCTTTTATTCCAACTTTTCATACGTAAATAAAAACGCAAAATGATTATATACAATGAATGGTGGGGTGATGATTTTTTAAACAATGTAATTCTTGAGGAATCCGCCATTCACATGCCCTCCTCCAACGAGTTCTCCATTATTTTCCTGTAACAAATAGGCTTTGCTCTCATGGTAAGTTGTGATTTTGAGAGGACCCAACCATAGGTTATCAAATTTCCCATGTTTTCCCTTATCTTCATTTCTGGCATCCCATTTTAGTACCCAATCTCCTGGTTCGAAGTCATCCACCTTGGTATGTATTTCGAAATCCTCTTTGATCTTGTCTTGGTGTAGCTAGGCATTATGAGAGGCCTTTTTTCTAGTTTGTTGTATGCTGATGAGCTCATCATCTCTTCTCCTACTAGCATTTGTTTTCTCCTCTTGCCCCTATAACAACTTCATTACTGGAAATCCTAATATAGTAGGAAAAATTTCTTCAGTGACATAGAAAATTTGGAAAGGGGATGTGGCAATGGATCTCTTTGGAGATATTCTATCAGCCCATAGCGCGTGGATGAGATTTTTCTTCCATGCCTTTTTATTCTCTTGCAACAATTTTTTGATGATTCTGACCAAGATTTTATTCAAAGACTCAACCAACCCATTCCCTTGAGGGTAATATGATGTGGAATGATGAAGGGTGAAGTTGTAATCACTACAAAATTTCTCCAATTTCTTATACTTGAAAGATGTTGCATTGTCTATTATAATTTTGATCGGGCATCCGAATCTGGACATAATATTATCTTCTAGGAATCAAATGATGACATCATCTATAGCCTGTCTGGTGGGGACTGCCTCAATCCACTTAGTGAAATAATCAGTCGCTGTCAGGATCCATTTGTGTTGGGCAGAGGATTGTGGATGGATCTCCCTTATAAAATCAAGGCCCCACTTTCTGAAAGGAGCTTCCACTGAAATGGGTTTTAAAGGTAGAGCCTGCAATTTTCCTTTCCCGTCAAAAAATTGACATTCATGGCACTTTTAGACTTCTTTATAAACATCGAGAAAGATGTTAGGCCAATAAAATCCATCCCTTATAATTTTATGCACGATTTTCTTCCAATAATGATGACCTCCACAGTCACCTTTATGGAATTCTTTGATGGTTTTCTCTGCTTCTTCTATTAAACAGGTCAATAAAATTCCCCTGGATCTTTCCAATATAGTAATTCATTTACTATACAAAATTTTTCTTCCTTTGTCTTACTAAATTTAGGAGGAGCCTGCAAATTCTTCAACACAAAGATGATATCTGCATACCATGCAGAGTCAAGAAATTTCTGGGATATTGGTGGAGTCGCCCTTTCTTCTTTTGTAACTTCTGACAGGTCTGCTGTGAAATTTATCCCTAAAAGTTCACAATTCATCTATTCCATCAACCTTGCCAACCCTTGTCCTTTGATCAACTTCATGGGATTGATTTCAAGATCATATTCTAATAGCACCACAATCCATTTTCCCCTCTTTCCTTCAATATGTCTTTCACTGAGCTGCTGGGAACATAAGCAATGGTATGTGAATGTAGGATGTAAACCCTGAATTCTTTTAATGCCTTGACTAAAGAATACGATTGCTTATCCATTATGTCATATTTCAAAGGGGAATCTCTTAATGTCTTATTGTAATATGCTATGGGATTCTCAAAACCCTGGTCATCTTTATGGAGTAGGACACCTGCAATTGTGTTTTCTAAGGAAAAAGAGAATAGTATGAAGTCTTTCTCAAAATTGGGACTAGCTAGTACAGGAGCTTTTATCAAAATTGGGACTAGCTAGTACAGGAGCCTTTCTCAAAATTGGGACTAGCTAGTAAAGGAGCCTCAGGGATCCACTTGATTTCATTTCCCTTCTTTAGCATATTGGTAATATGTTTTATGATTTCATCAAAATTAGGAATGAATCTCCTTAGGAAGTTCACTTTGCCCAAGAAATATTGTACCTCCTTTTTGCTTTTGGGTATGCCAATTTTCAAGATTCCCTCAACTCTGTTGGGGTCTACATTTATCCCTTATTTCGAAATGATGTGACCCAACAAATTTCCTTCTTCCATGGCGAAATTTGACTTTGTAGGATTCAAAGAGATCCCGAAATTTCTGCATTTTTGAAACGCCCTTATGAGATTTTTGAGATGTTCTTCATTTGAGGTAGAATACACAGTGATGTCATCAATGTAGATAACAATGAATTTATCCTTTTCGTCAACAAAAGCTATATCCATAGCTCTTTGAAATATTTTCCTTTCATTCATAAGCCCAAACGAAATCTTGGCATACATAAATGTTCCCCATGGTGTGGTAAATGCCATCTTTTCCAGGTCATTAGGGTGCACCATAATCTGATTATACCTAGAGAAACCATCTAACATTGACATCCTTTGAGAGCCCACTACCTTATGTAAAATGTGATCCATTTTAGGCAATGGATAATGGTCCTTTAGAGACACCTTATTTAGATTCCTCAAGTCTACACACAACCTAATTTTTGCACTCTTTTTTCTAACTGGCACCAGGTTGTCCACCCATCTGGAAAACCTCAGGGACACTATGATTTTTTCTTCAAATAGTTTCTTTACTTCTTTTTCTATCAATGGTAACAACAAAGGGTTTATTCTTCTTAATTTTTGTTTGAACGGCTTGTGGTCTTCTTTGATTGGGATAACATGTTGGATTATATTGGTATCAAAAACTTTCAACTCATCATAGCTCCAAGAAAATACATAAGAGAATTCTTTCATTAATTTTGCATACCTCTCTTTGACTTTAGGACTGAGCTTCTTGGACATCTTAATGATCTTTGGATCCTCTGGAGTCCCGATATTGCAATCTTCCACATCCCCTTCATTTTCTGTAATCTTTGGGCTTCTGGAGACGTCATTATTATCAAAGAGTTTCTCTAATGGTACTAGGCCTTTAGGAATGATGTTTCTTTTCAACTGCACAATATCTCTGCCAGCAATCTAATTGTCAAAATATACTTCCTTTATGAAAGCAGCTGCATCCACCTCATCATTGTAGTATTCATCATCAATGTTTAAATTCTCAATCTCGTTCTCCATTTTTAGGAATTTTTCTATTTGTTTGTTGTTCTTGAAGATTTTCCAGTGCTTCATATTGTCTGGTACTACTGGCATGTACTTGAATTCAACCTTGTATATTTTTTCATGGAAAATTGGGACTTTGAACACTGCTGCTGAAGTAGCTAAGGCATCAACAACCTGATTTTGTTCTCTTGGAATTACTGAAAGATTGCATTCTGAAAATTTCTTAAGGAGGTCTAGTACCAGGTTTTTGTAAGCCCTCAGTCTGGGATGTTTTTCTTGGTAGATGCCTTTTATATGATTTATGATAATCTTAGAGTCTCCAAGCACAACAATTTTTTTGGCACCTAATTCTTCCAAAAATTTTAACCCCAATATTAACACTTCATACTGAGCCATATTATTGGTGGATTTGAAAACAAGTTTGTAAGAGCATAATTTTGAGTCTCCTTTGGGATGATTGATCCATACACTAGCTCTAGCTCCTTCTCTGCATGCAACCTCATCAAAATTAATTTTCTGTATCTGATCCTTCGCATCACCTTGCTACTCTAAAAGTTCCTCCATCTGCTGGTTAAGATCATTTTTGTCAGCCATAATGATTTATGTTTCCTCTTCTTCGGAGAACAAGTCATTGAAAAAAATAGAGGACAACAATTATGTTTCTACCGAATATATAGGATGATTTCTAGGCTGTGATTTATTGCTAACCATATATTTAAGCAGAACCTCCTTGTACAATCTTCTGTCTTGACCAAAGACATGAATAGTGGCATATGACATGTCCATCTGGAGGGTTCCTTTTAGTTTTGCATCCCATGACCTGGATACATACCAAATTTTGGAGGGATATCAGCAACCACTACGTCCATCACCATATTCTTAGCTAGGATTTGTGCCAAAGAAACCACCATGTCTTTGATCATGCCAAGAAATTTCACCTTTCTAGAATCAAAGGATAACATGTCCTTATAAGTTATTGTGACATCGAGACCTAATTGGTCCATGACCACTTTAAGAAACGGTTTGTGAGATGCTCCAGAATCCAACATAGCATTATGCAGAATCACATCATGGATTTTCAAGCTCACATAAAAAGGAGGGACTTCTTCATTTTTGCTACGTTCTTCTACTCTTGGCCCAAATAGGATGGATGGGTGATCATCTTGTATGTTTAGGGTATCAAAGGTTTGTCCCATCTTAAGCATATTGATGATCTGATTTATGTACTCACTATTCTTGATCAATTCATTAAATGGTACTGAAATCTTTATATTACCCATCTCACTTTCTAAATCAAAAGAGGATGAGGTTTTCTCTACCTCTTTGGTTACCATTTATTTTCTTGTCAATAATTTCTTATGGGGTTCTTCCTTCTGCTTCCCCTTTTCCACATCATCCTTTGCAGTTGAATCTTTTGCAATAGAATCCTTTGAAGTTGAATCCTTTGCAGCATAATCTCTTTTGGGTTGACTTAAAGAAGGTGTGTTATTCTGAGCTTCTTTGGTGGGATTCCCCTTTGGAGGGTTTGGAGGTACCTTTTGATTTCAAAGGTTATATTGCCTTTGGAATTGCATGATGGAATTTTTCAATCCAGTCTCATAATCTTCTCTTTCTACTGATACCCTTTCTTCTTCATCTTGCAAAAAGATCTCACTTGCATCCATGAATTGGTCGTGTTATTCTTTGGTCAAAAATACATCTGTTTCTTTATCATCATAGCAGTTCATGTTGTCTTCAAAACATCCTTCATAATATTCATTCACATAATTATTTTGGAAAGGAGTCATGATTTGTTGTTCCCCCTGATTTCCTTGGTTTCCTTGATTTGCTTGGTTTCCCTGATTCACCAGATCTGCTTAATTTCCCTGATTTCTTGACTCTCTTTTCCTAATCTAAGGAATAGTTGGTCTTCTCGGATTTCTGGGTGGGCCATCAACATGTTCTATGGGGTTAGGCCTATTTCCTTGAGCCATTCTTTCCATCATCCTCTCCATGTTTCTCATCATTGCTTCAAATATTTCCTCTGATGTTTGTGATGTTGAAGGTTGTGCTTTATCTTGAGCTCTGTTTGTGTCCCTACCAACATTATCTTTCATCTTCCCTGAAAACATTAGGTTCACTTCAACCTCTATGGAATTGGTCATCACATCATCTAATGTGTTAGATCTTCGTTCTATTAATAATAAAGAAAAATCACTTTCAAAAGAATCAACATATCTGAGTTGAGTAGCTTTGGGGGGGGGCGGGGTTTACCTCTACAGGAAATGTATGGTAGACCTTCATGAATCTAGATGAAAACTCCTGCACTGTTTCGTCGGGTGATATCTTCATGTTTTTGTACTATGTCAACAACTGAAGGGGATTTTTCTTATACCCCCATTTTGCAATGAAGCTTGTCTCAAAAGCTTCAAAATTTGCAATACTGGCTGGTGGAAGGGCTCTGAACCACTTCCTTACTTCTCCTGAAAGAATTTGTGTAAACAACCTCATCTTCACATCTTCAAAATCCACCTCTTCCAAGTCTATGAAATCATTAAACCAATCTAGATGCTTCTGAGCTGATATGTTTCCTTCAACATCATATAGTTTGATCCTTAGGTTGTAATCTTGAGGAAAATCATGTAATTGAGCAGAAAGTACGAGGGGAGAAAATTTGGTTTCCATAGTTGTTGTGAGGGGTCAAAGTGGTTGTTGGTTCTGAGAGGGGATCACTAAAGTCCTGGTAGATGTGGCTAGAATCAAATCTTGGAATCTCTTTTTGTCAAAGATGGTCTCGCTTAAACAAGATTCAAACTTAGTTCTGAATATGATTTGCTCAAATTTTATGCCAAACTCGAGGTATTCAATACTAGTCACTCCTTCCTTGGGTAAAGACCGATATTGGTCTAGACACAACACTAGGGTTACTGACCTTTATTTTCTTTTACGTACACACTTTTCAGGGTTAGACACAAGGATTGCAACTTCTGGGTCTGGGTTGCTCTTGGTGTGGATTTTCTTAGGAGACAAGATTTCTATCTCACATGGTGTGGTGAAACTGGTCTCTAAGTAATGGAGTCACCAGGGTAAAAACAATCTCATCCAATAGGGTATTTGATCCACTATCACCCTCATGGATCAAACTAGAGCTTAAAGTCATTTTCCCAGGGAATATTTTTCAATTTTGTCCTTGACAACGGCGCCAGAATGTTAGCACTTTATAAATTTTGTCTGGATGATAGACAAACAACATAGGTAACTGTTTCAACCTAATTTAGAGCTGAAGCACTAGCCTGATCAACTCAGAGAGGGATCTCTTGTGTCACTTGATATTTCTTTGGAAATTGGTGGCTAGATTTTGGTTTGTTTTGGGGGTTTTTAATAAAGTTGCTGGAAAGGAAGGGGAGGAACACTCAGGGATATGGAGTCAAAATTATGAAAGTGAATGAAAAAAATGACCAGACAGTAGAACTCTCTAGAGGATAAAGGATAAACTAGGCGATGAGTTTGAGTTATTCTTGAATTTAAATAGAGTGTAGAAAGATAAATAAAACAAATAATTGCATCAGAGCATTACTGAAATGAATTCTGATTTTTTTAAGAAGAAATAGACACATTTTAAATTGCTTAAGACAAGAGAATCATAAGATGAATTCTGGGCCTTTAACTATCCAATTTAAATAGAAGAAAGTGCAAATGAAATAACAGATCACAGGAAATACATACGATGAAGGAAGACAAAGCTCATATCACCACCATTAGAATCTTTTCATAGAGACCTCAAAAGCTTCCGCATATATATTCAATTTAGCTTCAGAAAATTACAATAGAGTTTGAAACAACCAAAAGGGTGCTCTTGCACTTTTTCCAACATCAATTCAATCAAATGCCCCAAAATTTATACAATTTGATTACAATGACTGAAAAATGAAACGTTTCAGCTTCTAAAAATAATTATAGTAATTTCAACTAACAATCTCGGTATATGAACCGATTTACAATGATTACTCAAAAGATGTTTCAAAACTAGGAACGCATTTCTCCGATTTCTCAGCTTCCTTTACGACATCTGGCTTGTCCTGATCTTCTGTCGAACTCGCTATTTTGGTGACACTTGGGGGTCACTTACTGGTCCCGGGAAAATTTCATTTCGTCTTGCCCAACTGCATGATTTCCTTCCATTGCGAGTCAGAAGGAATCTCGTAGTCCATCATCTCCTCAATCAAAATCTCTAGGTCAATACACGTGGCATAAGACATAATCGACAGACCAATCTTCATTGTTTTAAATTGATTCAAAATTTCAAAGTCTGTGGCCAAATACTCTACCAGACTTGGGCCTTTCCGACTTTCCTCCATAGCTTCAAATTTAGAATGATCCATCCTACACTGAATGAGGAGAGAATTGTAGTATTCTTGATTGTATAATGAACCTTTTCCATCCCAAAATGGTGGGAGGCCCTTGACAAACAATTGTTCAAATGTGTCTTTAAACTCATGTATACTATGCTCCATTTGCATAGCTTTGTTCTGAACCGATTTGAGCAAGTTGTGATTGGCGATGATTCTCCTAGCCCAAATTATCAACGAAGTTCTATCCTTTACCCCAATAGTATAAACATTAGTAGTGGGCACAAAATTCAGCAAATCAATAGCGTTATGGGCCCATTCTGAGGGTTTCTTGGCTAATGTTTTAGTAACAACAGTACACCTACTTCAGGCCGTGGTAGCCATGTTGCCTTTGTCATTTATAAAATTTAGATAAACCCTGAACTTAGTAGCCTTTGCGGCAATAGAATCCCATATCACATGTTTAGCCCCTTGTAACAATGTTTTACCTTTTAACCTCATTCTCAGCTTTCTTTCTCTCTCTTGCAAATCTTGATTTTCCCTTAGGAGTGGAGCCATCTTTTCATCTTTTATTCTCATCTCTTGTTTCAACTTTTCCAAGGCTTCCTTAAGGCTTTTGATTTCCCCTGTCTATAGACTCACTTGGGACATGGCTTGGACCAATCCATCAGTGCTCGATCTAGATTCTACATTAGCAGGTACAATGACATCCATATATGATGTTGCTACTTGTCCTTGTAACCAATTCTCTTTCTCCTTTTCCAGCTGCAACAATTTAGCTTTGTAATTTAGCGCTTCTTGTATAAATGTTTCCTTCTCTTGCTCTAGAGAAGCTATCTCTTCTGCCTGTGGATGTTCAATAGGGGACATCTTTAGCTTCTTCTTCAGACCTTGGATTATCTTGTCCTTCTCATCTAAAGAATCCTTTACTCCTTGAGGGCCTTCAGAATCCAATGTTTTGACCTGTCTCTACTAGGCTTTGCTGGATGCTTTCTCCTGTTTAAATTTCCCATCTAGTTTGAATGCATGCATTGCCAATATTGAAACTTTAGGCTTAAACTTATATAGTCCGAGTCTAACATGTCACTAGCATTTCTGTGAAACTTTACTTTATCTGGGGCACCAATATTCTCATAGTGCATCTTGATTTCAGACACTTTATCATCATCTGCTATTGCTATATTAAACGTATTTCTTTCCACATCTCTGATTGAGAACATGGACATATTGTGCTGGGAGATATTCTCTACTTCAGGCAAAATGTCTCTTATCTCACTGTTGGCCATACATCCCTTTACAACATACTGGTTCATCAAGTCTTCTTTGGATTGATATACTGCCCCAGGTGTCTTTCTAAATATGTGTTTCATCCTGCTGAAAACCCTTGTACCGCTTTCACTTTGTGGCATGCTTCCTGTACCAGCTTCTTTTTTCTTGGTTGCACCTTCCACCATCTCCATGCTCATTTTCTCTTTAGGTTCTTCTTCTTCTAGGTCAACCACTTGAGAGGGTGGTGTAATTTTCATCTTCTTGGGAATATCTTACTGACTACCAGCACCCAGGGCCTCTGAATTGTTCCTCTTATTATAAACACTCATATTTGGGGCTTTAAAAATCAATCTTGGAGAAGCTTTCTATGTATGGATCTGTTGAGGGGAAGAATCTATTGGTTTTATCCGATCATGCTCCAAAGTGACCTCGATATCTATACATGTTTCCAGATTAGCCAGTTTATCAAATCCTTCAACATGATCATTCTCATAGGGGCCCAATTTTCTCATCAGCCTTCTCTTTGATATGATCTGATGCGGGTCATATTTCCTTCCTTATAATTGTGTAAACTTGAATTCATTGAATTTGGCTTGGATATGAGGTAAACAACATTTGTTTTTTATCACAAAGGGTCCTACCATGAAAGGAAATTTTAAGTTAGATGCGTTGTGTGCTTTAAGAAAGTGTTATGTTTTTGAAATGATCCTTTATCTGATGAACTCTAAAGTAAAAATTCTGGGAGTCAAAACTGGTAAAATATAAGGTCTTTCTTAATAGCCATACACCCATATAACAGTAGATTGAATGAAAAACATCCAATCTCCTACTCTACTCTCTAGATTTGGTTGTAAAAAACTTTTCATTTCTTCCAGAACCCTTGGCAAGTCTGAGCTGAAGATAAGACTGTACACCCTGGACATGATGTTATTAATGAAAATAAGCATGTTTATCCTTTTACATTTAGTTGAGATGAAAGCAGTTTCAAGGAATTCAGTCTTGCTCAATTCCAGGAACATCCTCAGCAGGTCCGTGTAGTATCTGAAGTGTCTCAATGAACTGAAATTGACTAGTTGTCAATGCATATTATTAGCGATGGATCTGTCAAAAATAATACAAACTGACTAACGAGATTCTGACACAAAAAAGGTTAACAGGAAACCTAACATGAATTCTACTACAACCTTGTCATTATCTAACCCCAAAATTTGGCTAAGCAAGGAACAAGCCCATTGGACCTCAATGATCATAACACTCACATTGATAGGTAATGACAGACTTTTTGAATGGTGTTCAAGTTTGACAATGGTTTACAAAAACATGATTTTTACTTCCGAAGGGAATTCTCTGTAAATTATGATCATCTTCTCTTCATCGAAGGGATATGATGCTACGAAGGAGGACTCTGATACACTAAGGGTATGTTGAAGTGATGGGATGTCTATTTCACATAAAACATCTGACCCTATTTTTTTCAAAATAACTCTTTCTTCCTATGAATATTGCTTTGCACACCATCTTATGAACTCAGGGAAAGGAAAGACTACTTCTATGACATAAGGGGTAATGGAGGCTTGAGATGTTCTGAGAAAAGGGATATGCTTCCCAACATTGTCTAACAAATTTGATCTGGACACAGAAACATGAGAGATTGTTATCTCTGTGTCGAAAACATAGGAGTCCCTGTCAATTAGGTCTTCTTCTCTAGAGGTAATGTCTTGTTCATTCACGGATAAAAGGACAGGATTAGCGGCCATTGTGAAAAATACCTATTAAGCGGTGAAGAAAACACGAATATGATCCAACTTTGAGTTGGAGTTTCGAATGGATGGTTTGCGCCAAATTTTGAACGTTTGAATGTTTCAAAGTATCATAAAATAATTCTAGGGATCCTCCTTTTATATGTGCC
The DNA here is from genome assembly GCA_010110895.2 of Picea sitchensis. Lineage (NCBI taxonomy): Eukaryota > Viridiplantae > Streptophyta > Pinopsida > Pinales > Pinaceae > Picea > Picea sitchensis. The sequence goes on along the minus strand of SNQJ01S0007790.1, from coordinate 303,256 downwards.
TATCAACATCAAGGATTGGAGAAAACGGTTTTAGGTAGACCACTTTTTCGCCTTGATGTACCTCTAGAGGTGCCATGCGTCCACGAATGAAACCATGGTAGTTTTCCCTATCCCACCTTCGAATGATTAATCCTTGTGCCACTTCAATCGTCGATATGATTTTCAGGCATTGATCTTGATCGCTCTAAGATATACGGTCCATCATTCCCAAACAACTTTCGATATTGGGGATTGGAGAAAACGGTTTTAGGTAGACCTCTTTTCTCCCTGATGTACCTCTAGAGTCACCAAGCGCCCACAAACGAAACCATGGTAGTTTTCCCCGTCCCACCTTCGAGTAATTATCTTTCGTACTACTTCATTCCCTGATATGTCCCTCAACCATTGATCTGGGTTGCTTCAGATCGGCAGTCCGCTGAATCATACCTTTCGCGCCTCCACTATATTTGTTCACATGTCACCATTTAAGACCTTATCCTCCAAACTATCATAACTCCATAGTGATGTGGCTTTTCGCTAGATCTCTGAAACTTGGACCCTGATTTGAAATTTTTTATGATGATAATAGGTAGGATCCTAACAATTCCAGAAAATATGAAATCAAAACAGGTGTTAGCAAGCCTATATAAATTTTTAGGAAGCTACAAGTATGCACATGGGATACACACAAGAAACCTAAGAATTGTTTTTTACAAAGATGTAATATGAATTCACAAATGGATGAGAATAGGAAAAAGGAACCCAAGACACATGCAACACATGACTAGTACCAAAGAAGGCCACATGTACAAAATAGAGCAAGAAAAAAATGGACAGCTAGGTGAAACTCAAATTGCACTTTTCTTCCCAAATTTTAATAAAGACAAGATAACAAGAATAGGGAACTAAAAACTAGCAAAAACTAGCCAAGCTAAAAGTATGTGAAACTAGAGACTCTAGGTTTGATCCCCAATGGACTCACTAATTCCATTACAGGTAAATTAACCGCAAATATATGCATACCTCTAGAGAGTGGTTGAAAATATCTCCAACAAATATTTATATATAACACAATACTAATTTCCCTAGGGTATTCTATTATGACTTTCAATGCAAAGAAAAATAAGTAAAATAAATACATTTAACCATTGTTTCTCTTTAGTCTTATGAGAAACTTGGTCAATCCCAATTCCAACACCAAAATTATTTCAAACCCTTGACAGAACAAAACAAGAAGAACATTTTTCATCACCAATGTGGAAATTCAAATAAATAGTGTAAATTACATAAACATGAAACCATAACTACCTTAAGGTTAAATAATCATAACACAATTCTATTATGCTAGTATAATAAACATAATCATTAAGAACATGGAATCAATGGGGGGTTGAGAATAGAGATCCATATTATTTCTTCGACAATTATTATATCATAATATGATACTTCAATCCATTTCAACACCTTTATCACCCAAGTATATGTTTCTCTACCCTCAGTGTCTCATCACCCAGGACCTTATTATGGTAGAAGAACCAATGGATATTCAAGAGAAATTTGCAAGATCTAATCAAAGTTGGAAAATTAAGGGGATTCTCTCAAGGAGGGAACTAGGGAAAGAAACTCAAGAGAATTCCTTCTATAACACCCCCAAATTTTCCACCCCTGGATTAGTTATGAATATATGTGTATATGAGGAATGGTTGAGAGTCAAAACATATGCAGACACTTGTGCAACTTGTGTGGCATTTCCTTCAAAAGTTTCCCAAGTCTATTTACATGAGTGAGAACAACCCATTTGGCGCATTTAAGGATTCAATCCTAACTCAAGTGGATCTAAATTTGGTGTACAAGAGAAATTCAATCTCTTATCCCATTTATGAAGAGTAATTTGGAATCCCAAAGTCCCTTTCAACCATTGATAATTCCATTTTGAATGAAGAGATAAAGGTTATTTTCAACCATTTTTCAAACCTTTGGTGACTTGTAGGTTCCTTAATCTCCATTTGGAAACCACCTTTAGTGGATATTTTTCCTAAAATTTCATTTTCCATGAGCTTGATGACTTGCATGATTGCTTTTATATGTTCCACACAAGTATTATTATAGAAAGTTATTTTTTCCATGCAAGTATTGTGAATGTTCCACACATCACCTACAATATATTTTTTCACAGGTTGTCTCATTGTCTAGCCATGAAACCTATGTAAATATATATGTATAAACCCTTTTATATTGGCCTAAATCTAAGTTTTAGGCCTTAGTTTTATTATTCATCTTAGGTAGTAGGCCTCATTTTTTTAAGAATTGTAGGCTAATATTATCTTCTCTTTTTAATTTTCTTAGTAATTAGCTAAAAAAAGGATAGGATGGATCCATAATGGGTCATTATATACTTTTTAATCTATATTGGTACTTTTTGGGTGGAAATAATTAGATGAATTGGCTTTCAAGCCCCATTTTAGTGGAAGATCCCAGTTTGGAGGTTTGGGGTCTGAAACTTTCTAGATCCATTTTGAGGCATAAAATGGTATTTTTTAGGGTCAATTTTGTTTTATCATAGATCATATACCCTTTAATATATTATGCACGTCGAGACCTTTCCAATGGTGAAAAAATCACCTCAATCAGGATTGTATGTGAAATTTATGCCTCCTACAAGTTGACCTACCTTGTTGACCACCATGGTACCAAGTGGATGCCATTTCAACCCAGTTACTCCCACATGTGGGGCTATCCATGTGTGGACTTTAAAGAATATTATAGAAGGTCCAAAACCATGAAAAAACCTTAACCCTAGAAAATTATCAGGCTATGTTAAACACAAGGCCTCTAGGAGGACAAGGGGTACCATTCTTGAGCATTGTATTTGTTTTGTAGTTGAGTATATAATATAGGAGTGTCATTTTAAGAGAATATTAGAGGAAAATATAATAGACATTCACACCATAGTGTGAAAGGAAACTCCATGGTGAATGCCCTTTCTTTGTACGTGCATTTCATAATTGAATAAAAGAGGGCAATGCATAGGCATCACCTTCTAGCTTGATTTTATACTGTCTTGGGTTTCCTAATATACTCTCTTGTTCAATTTTGTGGATGGTGTATTTGTTTTCTTTTTCTTACTTTTTAATTTCAGTTATTTCATAAATTCAATCACTAAGCTAGTAATAATTAATATGGTATCTAAGGAAATAATTTGCATAATCTAATATTTCATAATATTGCAAGATATGTTGTGATGAACTATTGCATTGGAATATCCATGGAATTTTACTTATCATATTGGTATCAGAGAATTTTTATTTGGGGTATTTTTGGAAAGTTGCACAATCTAGGAATTGGCCTAACAAGGAAGTTGCAAAACCCTAGCCATGGAAGATGAATATATTCATAACAATCTTTTGGATGTAGCGGAAGAGATATTTTCAAGGCTAGAAGAGAAATTTGTTGATATATATAGCAACATGTCCCTCCTCATGGAATCTCTAGCAAACAATTTTGGACCTTTTAGGGAGGTTGGTGGATCTAAATTAGAAGTTGGATCTGATAAGAAATTGGGAGATAGTGAAGACCCGGAAAATGAATCGAGAAAATATTCCAAGAAAGAGAAACCAATTTCCAGTTCTATCACTCCTTCACGACCTCTATTTAAAATGGAATTGCAAGTGGACATAAAACCCTATCAAGGTGAGATCAATGTTGTTAAGTTGAATCATTGGTTGAAACAATTAGAAGCATATTTTAGTGTCCATGGCATAGATGAAGAGAAAACAATTTCATTTTCTCGACTGAAACTAGAGGCCATGCACTAACCTGGTGGGAAAGTCACATGGAAACACTTAGGCTAGAGAGTGATCCGCTAATAACTAAGTGGAATTATTTCAAAACCCTAATCAATTCTCATTTCTACTCTATTGGTTATGTAGAGAATTAGTGGATCTATTGGCATCACTTCGGGCAGAGTGTACAAGAGTACACCATCGAATTTAGGAACATGGTGATCATGTTTGATATCTCTCCCAAGAACCCATATGTACTCCTCAAGTATCTAGGAGGCGTACAAATTCATTTGTGAAATCAAGTGATGCTCTTCAAACCAAGGATTGTTGATGAGGCATGTGTGAAAGCACAATACCTGGAGAACATAGGCCATAAGAAAAACCAACCAAGTGGTCTAAATAATAATAACACCAAGATGATTCCGAGGAGTGGAAGAAGAAGTGGAAAGGAAAATACAAGAGGATGAAGACCATCTATGTGTATTGACTACATAGATTTAAACAAGATGACACTCAATAATCAATACCCTCTACCAAACATTGATGATTTGTTAGACTAGTTGAAGCATGCTAAGTACTTCACAAATTTGGATCTGAAATAGGGATACCACTAGGTATGTTTTAAATAAGAATACACCTAAAATATTTTCTTCATGACAAGGCAAGGTCTGTATGAATGGTTGGTCATGCCTTTTGGTTTATGTAATGCACTAGCTACATTTATGAAATTTATGATTGATGTATTGCATCCCTATTTAGATTCATTTGCAATAGTGTATTTGGATGGCATATTGGTTTATAAATATACTTGGGAAGAGTGCATATCACATCTCATGCAGGTGTTAGAAAATCCAAAATAACATCATATGTTTCCTAACATCAAGAAATGTGAGTTTTCTAAGTAGTAATTGGTGTATTTGGGGTATGTGATCGGTGGGGGGGGACTCAATATAGATCCCACAAATATGGAGGTCATCATGAAGTGGCCATTTCCAACTAATCTCACTGAATTTAGGATATTTTTTCGGGTATCACAACACCTTCATAAGTTCATAGCAATGGTTTCAATGGTAGTTATGCCACTCCACACCATAGCAGCTAGTGGTAAGAGTTTCCAGTGGGGAAATAATCAGTATAAATATTTCGATGAGATGAAACAAAATATTAATCAAGCACTAGTTATTTTATTGTCTAACTTACACAATCCTTTAAAAGTGGAAATATATGCAAGTGGGTATGTTATGGGATAAATTTTGATGCAAGGAGGTAAGACAATATGTTATCATTTTGAAATATTTCATGGGGGAGTCATAAAATACCCTACCTAGGATAAGGAACTCTATGCCCTAATTCAATATGTTAATAAGTGTAAGAACTATCTAATGGGAAAGGAATCCATTATCCACACCGATTTCCATCCACTACAATATTTGTAGGCCCAAAGTAATCTTCAACCAACCAAACATTACAAATGGATGGGGTTTTTGAAACAATTTCATTTAGTCATCAAATACAAGAAGAGAAACACAAATATGTTGGTAGACATGATTTCAAGATCACCCACATATAATATTATATCTTTTGGAACTCTTATTCACGTGGATTATTTTACCCATGATGTATACAAAGAGGCAAACATAGAAGATGAGGACTTTAAAGATGCGTTTCAACAACTATAGGGATAAATTTGTGTAGAATACGATGATAGTAAGGTTGATTATCATCTCCAGAGTGGTTTTATCTACAATATAGACAAGATATTTGTTACTAAAGGTGAAATATTGCATCTTATTAGATAGGATCACACCCCCAAGGTTGAAGGAAAATTTGGTGTTGAGGAGACAATTGCCAACTTAAAAAGGCATGTGTATTGGCACAAAATGCAAGAAGATGTATCTTAGTATATTATTTGATGAATACTTTGTTGTACCTGGAAGCCCAATAATATAAATCAAGGTTTATACCATCCCTTACATGTACCCACTCGACCTTAGGAAATAATTTCCATAGATTTTGTGAGAATTTTTTTGACAAGTAGGAAGGGACATGACTATATGTTTGTGGTAGTTGACAAGTTCAATAATATGTGCATTATTATGCCTACAAAAATAACATCAAAGGACAAGAAGTAGGAAACATGTTCTTTGAATAGGTCTAGGTGCACTTTGGGATACCAAGGAGCATCATATTAGACAAGGATACCAAATTTCTTTGTTCCTTTTGGACTACACTTTGGGAGAAGATGGACATGAAGTTGAAGAGATATATGGAATTCCATCCATAGATATGTAAGAAGACAAAAGTAGTCAATGGAACATTGGTATATATTTTCAGGGGTTACAATAAAAAGCATATGAAGAACTGGGATGAAAATATGATCTACATTCAACACTCCTATAGAATATCAGTCCACACTTCTACTGGTAGGTCCCCTTTTGAAACTTTCTTTGGACATTTTCTTCCTTCTCCCTTGGATGTTTTCTATGGAAAGAAAGGAGTGAGGGAAGACATCATAGGAGAAACATTAAAAGTAGAGAAGTTTGTTGAAAATATTAGGCATATCCACTTGCAAGTATAGTAGATAATGAAGAAGTTTCAGGAAAGGTACAAGGCCCAACATGATTAGCATAGAACATAGAAATCATTCAAAGTGAGAGACAAAGTTTGGTTACAATTGAACAAGGAAATATTATAGAGTCTTGGTAAGAAGATAAAGTATCTATGGTATTTCAAGTTTTAAGTATTGTAGAAGGTGGGTGATAGTATCTACAGACTCATTCTACTGTCATATATGTGCATTTACTTTGTAGGAAATGTGGAGAATACGAAACCTCATGAGCCTTCCATGTTGGATCAGTAAATTAAGGAGTAGGTCCTACCTACAATAGAATACTTACTACCATAACCTCATACAGAGTTGGAAGAATATATAGTTTTTCATAATAATTCTAGAACTACCATATAGCAGTAGCATGACCTTTGGCATATTTGATTGAAAGGAAAATTTCCAAGAAAGGAAAAATGGTACTCCAAGGGGATGGAAGAGGAAATTAGTTCTCAACTCATTTAGTAAACCATTTTGGGGACCTAAAGCCTCTCATAATGGGGAGGTATGATCCAAACTGGATCATTATATATTTTTTCATCTATATTGGTACTTTTTGGGTGGAAAACATTGGAGGAATTGGTTTGTTGGGCCCATTTTAGTGGTAGGTCCCAGTTTGGAGATTTGGGGTCCAAAACCTTCTAGATCCATTTTCAGGCATCAAATAGTATTTTTTAAGGTCAAGAATTTATGAACATAGATAATATCCCCTTGAATTTTGTCTACACACTGATACATTTCCAATGTTGTGAAAATCACCTTAATTAGAGCTTGTATGAAAAATTTATGCCTCCCATAAGTTGACCTACCTTGTTGACCACCATGGTACCTAATGGATGCCATATTAACCTAGTTACCTAGACATGTGGGGTTATCCATGTTTGGAATTTCAATAATATTATAGAAGTTCCAAAACCCTAAATAATTGTTGTTTGATACATGAAAAGACCCTAACCCTAGATGAATATTAGGCTATGTTAAATATTTGGTAGCTAGGAAGAGAAGGGGTGTAACACACTTGACCCCCTATCCACTCTTAGGATGATGGTAAGTTTAGTTTTCCTCTTATTGAACACTCAATATGAGCATTCCGGTTCATTAGTGCTTATGTGAAGACTTCTCTTATCACAACATGTACCATATTAACTCTTGTGAGTCATTAATAAAACCCTCCACGGGGTTTTCTATGGTAAAGAGGGACTTAGACACCCCCAATTAGATAGTCATAATCCCTCCCAGCTTCAGAATAATGACCCATGAATATTTAGAATCATTCCCATCGAGATTTTAAATCGCCAGATTTGACCTCCTCTCTGATGGAACTATTTCGATGGATCATCCTCATGGATCCAATGACCCATGGACTAGTGTTTACAAAAAATATGATTACATAAAAATTTCTACCTACATGAAGGTTATACTTCCTAATATGATTGGGACCCACAGAATCCACAGTTGAGGTCAAATATCATCATACATAAATCGACGGTTCACCTCCATTCTCAGAGTCCCTCCCCATTGGGGCATATTCATTCGGGCATCATGAACTCCTTCGATGGACTTACTGTGAACTCACTCACTTTGAATGATCAAATTTTCCATGATCATCTCATTTGATAGATGTTGTGTGCCTCGACGTTAACAACTATTTACCAGATAATAGTTATGAACCCTCCTCCTCGAAGTGATTCACATGAGATCCAACAAATGATATCTCATGGGACACTTCTTGAGAGATCTATAGTCCTCGAACTCCCCTTTCATAGGAATCTTGTTATAATCCTCTTCCCAAATATTCGACGGTCCTTACTCCAATACGGTAAAAAATGGATCCAACAATCCATAATTGATCCTGGCCAAAATCCGATAGATCAACGATACTCATTGGCTCATCATTTCTCCATTGAAGTCTTATCATAGTCCTCCATTTGGTCACTCCAATGGTAATACCATCCAACCAATGGTATAGATTTGTTTTCTTCATCGAATCAACGGTTGTGAACCTCCCAAACTTAAAACATTGATTTCCTTGATGGTATCATTCTAATTCAGGACTTAACTAATTCAAGGTCACTCCTCTGGTGTTTCCAAAGGTTCTACCAACTCTTAAGAGCCCAAAATTTCACTCTTAAATATAGTAATGCATTCTCACTTCACCTACATTGAAGTTTTTTATATCCTATAAACTTTCCATTTAAAAGGATTAGATTTTCATAGGGTTTAAGGTTTCCTAACTACTCAAAAAAATCTCCTTGCCTTCCTCATATTCATGTCAAACTCTTGGTGAATATTTTGTTTATGTCTTGCAATATTTCCACTCAAACTTGCATAACTCACTGAGATACACCCTACCCTTACACAAATTGTTGGATTACCCAGGTCTATCAGGTTAGCAATGAAACTAAACATGAAAAATCCGTTTTACCCATGAATTCAACCATTAATTCTATGCACTCAAATTTATTTATTTAACCTAGAAAACATTACATTGGCATCATCAAGAACACATCAACATGTCAATTTAAATACTTATCTGTTCATTAAAATGTCAAAATCCAACTGATTGAGAGAGGACACCTTTCGTCCAAACCTTACGCTATGTTGCAGAGTACCTTCCTATAGCATGCCACCCATGTGCCAAACCATGATATCACAAGGGGAAATGATTCAGTTCGTTTTCCAGACTTATATTGATCCAAAAAGGTTACTCTCTTTCCTCTACTAACATTAGCATAATTTTCCCTCTTCCTACTAAGCTTGAGACTTCCACAAGTTTATCAAGTACCCTTCCCACTGGATTACCTCTACACAAGAAGTCCCTTATATATTATACATTCCCTCAATGACCTCCCTTACCAGTGTCAGTTTCTTTCCAGTGGTACCAAGTTGCAGTCCTCTGTTTCTCTAGTCTGGATCTATGTCTTCTCTATTTCAGGATGATCAATACTATTTTGGAAAAACTTTATATTTTCCTTAAGAATAACTTTCCAATCTCTTATTTTTATCAGATATGTGAAACTGAACACATTTTTTCAATGCACCATTTATCTATGATTTTGTTTCTCTCTTTCTCTATCTCAGGTTATTCTTTCAGGTTGACTCAATGCATGTCTTCACAATTGTTTCTATGATTTTCTCTCCTCTATGCATGTACCTATTCTCCCGTCTATGTTCTCTATGTGTATGACCCACGTCTCTCCCTTCTCCTTTCCCTTGGTGATATTTTTCCACCTTTGGCCTCATCCTCTACCCAATCCTTGGGATTCCCATTACTTCTGTCAGAAGCAACCTCCAATCAGGGATCTAGATTTTTTAAGGTGAAATTCAAGGATGTACTTCTGTCATATTTTTCAATTGACCCTTGCCTCTTCAAGAGATCATATATGTTAGTAGTATTAATTTATTCAACCACAAATGTTATCTCTTCATAAATTATCACGTGGATCCATGTATGTCCAAGTATGTTGGAAGGTGTGTATTTATGTTTTGTAAGTGTATGCAATATTTCTAAGCAAGCTTCATGTTTTCCTCACTGAAACTTCTCACCTTCCACCTAAGAAAATACACCTCACCAACCATCTCACTTCATCAATTCTCACTTTTGATATCACGACCAATACTCAATGATTTTCCCTCTTATTCAATTGTCTGATGTTTTATATTAATCAAAACATGAATATATGCTTCATAATCACATTATATGAAGTCGTTTGGCATAATTAGAGTCATGGGGGAAAACAGGTTGTTACATTCCCCTACCTCTTAAAGGAACACTATCCTCAGTGTTAAAAATGTAAATGTTTTGAACCTACACATAATAGATCTAGCTAGAAAATACTAGACACATTTGCAGAGAGAAATTGAGAAAGAAGAAGAAGAAGGAAAGAAAGAATAGAAGAATTCTCATTAACTGTATTCCACACTCAAAGAGTGAATAATTTACAATAGATATAGGATACATGAGTAACTAATGAGCCATAGTGGTGGTCTAGAGTGATATGGACACACACCAACATTTATGGGAGTAAACTGCCACTTAGTCTAGTCTCTCAGGCAGTTACGAGAGTGAACTACCACCTAGTTGAGTTAACTAGTCAATCAGTCTTCAGTTAAATCACTGAAATAGAGTGTAGTGAGGAGTATATCAAGGAATCAAGGGTAATGCACCAATATGGTGATGAAACCAAGGCAATTTTTCATTAGCATGGTGATGATCCCAATGTTGCATGGTGACAAAACCAATGTAGCATCTTGACTCAACTCAAAGAGAATATTCTCTAGTCAAACTAAAGTGTCAATTGAAAGAGAAGATTCTCTCCTAAAATATAGGAGACTGGATAATGATTAATTATGACTAATTAACAAGGAAAAACCTTAGGAAAAATAAATCCTAGGTGTGTATGCAGTAACTCCAACACCCCCCTTGAACATCACTATGGTGAAAATAAAGAATGGGTCCCGACAACGAGGCCATGTTAGGTACTCAAATACAAAAGATACACTCATGTTAGGAACTCAAATACAAAAGATACACTAAATAAATGATAAAAGAGGGAAAACTCATGGGAACCCACCCTCCCCTCTTCAATTACAATGCATAAAAAAAATATGAGAAGGAACAAAAGGCAGTTGCTAAGCAACCATGTCCTCCACTCTAAGAAGACCTCGCAATTGTGCAAGTTTGTGCTCTTTGAAGATTTTTTTGAAGATTTAGATGTCTGCATGGATATGATGAAGTAGAGGCACCATTGAGATGTCCACACATATCCACTTTCTCTTCTTGTAATGAAGAATATCCAAATAAATTTTGGATGAAATTTTGAAAACCATGCGACTGTTTCTGGAAAAATGATGAAATGTTGTTGATTTTAAAATGATTATAACTTCACTTCATGGACTCCATTTCAGACGATTTTCTTTTTGAACTTGGATATTTTCCCGATAGGAATTCAAATATCTAGTTTTTTTCTGCAAATTTTGTTCATAAAATATCATAATTGAGTCTGATGTGCGTGACTCCCTTTTTGTCTCCTGATATGCATGCATTGCACATGGAAAAGTGTCTACATGTGATCCCTGAGATGCATGCCATATATATTCCACATGAAATTTAGAAAAAAATTATGAAATGGAGTAAAAATCATCTTCAATTAATGGAATATAAATTTGTGCAAATACTTTTGTAGAAGAATCTTCATAATAAGAGGCTTGATCTTCTGATGGCTTCTCTTTTGGATCTATCTGTTCAACCTCCTACATGAAATATTCACAATCTTCTTTATTCCCAAATAGAACCTCCATTTTGTTCCATAATTCATTTGGAGTGAAGTCTTGTGAGACATCACATACTTGGTGGAGAATTTATGGAGAAATAGGCAAGTAGATAAATCCTATGGCCATATCTTGTCTATTGAAACAATCATTTTTCTCATTGGCAGAATCAGGCTCTACTTCTGTTGCCATTGTTATTTGGTATAAGCCTCTACTTCTAAGAAGAAGTAGAATCTTTGGCTTCTATTCCAAATAGTTATGAGGCATGAGAAGTATTGTCGATGAGTAAAACATAGATTCCATCTTTGTTGCGTTCTTCAATCTTCAGTACCTGCAAAAAAAAATTGGTGTAGATTTTTCTTAGCAATACGTCGGATTTGATACCATGTACATGTGTTGAACCTGCACATAATATATCTATCTAGAAAATACTACACACATTTGCAGAGAGAAATTGAGAAAGAATAGAAGAATTCTCATTAACCGTATTCCACACTCAAAGAGTGAATAATTTACAATAGATATAGGATACATGAGTAACTAATTAGCCATAGTGGTGGTGAGTGATCTAGACACACACTATCAGTTACGGGAGTAAAATTGCACCTAGTCTAGTCTCTCAGGCAGTTACAGGAGTGAACTACCACCTAGTTGAGTTAACTAGTCAATCAAACTTTAGTTAATTGACTGAAACAGAGTGTAGTGAGGAGTAAATCAAGGAATCAAGGGTAATGTGCCAATATGGTGATGAAACCAATACAAGTGAAAAATAGCATGATGATGATCCCAATATTGCATGGTGACAAAACCAATGCAGCATCTAGACTCAAATCAACTAGTCAAACTGAAGTGTCAATTGAAAGAGAATATTCTCCAAGTGGAATATTATCCCCTAAAATATAGGAGACTGGATAATGACTAGTTATGACTAATAAACAAGGAAAAAACTTAGGAAAAATAAATCCTAGGTGTGTGTGAAGTAACTCCAACAAAAACCACCATATATATATAGTTATACAAAAAACAAATGGGTATGTCACTCTCATGGAATCCTCTATCTTCCAGGTAGCCTCATCTGCTCTAAAGTGCTTCCATTGAACCTTCACCCACATGATGAATCGGTTCCAGAGAACTATTTTTCTCCTCTCTAGGATGCATTGAGGTTTGGGTTGGAATTCTCCCTCTGGTTCCACCTGTATCACATTCCAATCAATAACATTATTAGAATCGTGAGCATATCTCTTTAATAAGGACACATGGAACAAATTATGAGCTCTAACAATAGGTCGTAATTCTAGTATGTATGTTATTGGTCCCACTCTTTCCAAGAATTCAAATGGTCCACAATAATGGGGTTCTAGCTTAGCACAATTCCCCATCCCCAAGGAACTTCTTTTGGGCTTCAATATGTGAAGACATGATCTCCCACCTTGAAATCCTTATGATTTATTTTTCTATCTGCATAGCTATTCTTCGTATTCCATGCTTCTTTCATATTCTTCCTTATCTTAATCATTACTTGTTCCATTTATTTAACATCTCTAGACCAAGTGTGATCTTGGTAATTGGACTATCCCAATTGATTGGAACTATACAATTTCTACCAGACAAAACCTAAAAGAGGATCATCTTCAATTATTCATGATAACCATTATTATAGGAGAACTCTACCAGAGGTATATACTCTTCCCATTGTTTTGGTGGATGCATAACATCCATCCTCAACATGTCTTCTAACACTGTGTTTAAAATTTTGGTTTGACCATTTGTCTAAGGATGGTAGGCCTTGTTAAATGCCAAATGTGTTCTCAAACCTACAAACAATATTTTCCAAAAAATTGACGTGAATTTAGCATCTTTGTTCGATATTATGGTCTTGGGTAGACCATGCAGTATGAAATTTTCCTTCATGAAAATGTTAGCAACATCTATGACCTTAAAAGTAGATTTGATAGGGATGAATTGAGTTTCCTTACTAAAATTATCCACTACCACCATGATTTCATCATGTTTCTTGACTTTCCTTGGTAGACTAGTAATTAAATCCATGGAGATTGTCTCCCATTTCCATTCTTGAATTGGTAAATATTGCAATAAACCTGCAGGATGCTTGTTTTCAACTTTCACATGTTGACACTCCATACACTTGGCAATGTATTTTGCAATGTCTTTCTTCATCCTAGGCTAATAATATAATTTCCTTACTATTGTTACCAATTCCTAGTAACCAATATGACCTACATAGGGTCTCCTATGCAACTCATCCATAATCAATCTCTTCAGGTTTGTTGACTCTGGTGCATATAACATGTTATTATACAACAATGGGTTATCAACCCCAAGATGATACCCTTCATACTTTCTCTCTTTGCATTCTTGTTGCAACCCTTATTTTACTTGATTGGAGAACTCATGCCATTATGAAATTATCCTTTGTTGGATGTCAGACTCTCCCACAATTGCTATTGCTAAGTGTATAGCCTGCTCACTCTGATTGAGTGCATCTACCACTTTATTTTACTTCCCCTTTATGTGTTTGATTTCAAAATCAAACTCATTGATCAATTCCATCCATCTGGCCCATATATAATTTAACCTCATTTGGTAAAAAAAATACCTTAGACCACAATGGTCTGTCATAAATATGAACCTCCTTCCGAGCAAGTAATTCCTCCACATTTTCAACACATGCATAATTGCTCCAAATTCCATATCACGAGTGGCATACTTATGCTCGTGCTCATTCAATTTTCATGACTCATAACCGATCACTTTCCATTCTTTCATAAGGAATCCAATGATTCCTTCATTGAAAACATCAATATAGACCAAAAAATCTTTCTCAGGTTCTACAATCTTAAAAATAGGAACATTGGTCATAAGGTGCTTCAATTGTTGAAAGTTGGCTTCACACTCTACTAACCATATAAACATTTTCCCTTTTATTTGCAATGAGGTAATGGGATGACCAATATTGGAAAATCCCTTTATAAACATTCTATAATACCTAGATAATTCCATGAAATACCTTACCTTTGTTAAATTTTGAGGGGCGGGCCAATCTGTGATTTCCTTGATCTTTTTGAGATCTACTGCCACTCCTTCTATTAAAATTATGTGTCCTAGATACTGGATTTATTTTTGAAATAAATCACACTTGATGAACTTAGCATACAATTGGTGCTCTCTCAACAACTACAACAATGATCAAATTTGTTCTTCATGCTCTTATTTAGTCTTGGAATACACCAAACTACCATCCACAAATACTAAGACAAGCTTGTCTAGATATGTGTTGAGAATGTTATTCATCAAAAAAATTAAATTAGTTGGTGCATTGGTGAGTCTAAATGGCACCACCAAAAACTCATAGTGTCCTTAACTTATTCTAAAATTTGACTTGTGGATATCCTCATCTTTAATTATGACTCGGTGATATCTCGATCTTAAATCAATCTTTGAGAAAATTGTAGCTCCCCTAAGCTGGTCAAAGAGATCATCAATCCTAGCCAATGGATACTTGTTCTTGATGGTCATCTTGGTCAACTTCCTATAGTCAATACATAGCCTCAATGTACCATTCTTCTTCTTTACAAACCGGGTTGGTGCTCCCCATGGAGAGACAATCGATATGATGTAACCTTTATCCAACATCTTATTTAGTTCCACCTTTAGTTCCACCTTTAGTTCCACCAATTCTAGTGTGCTCATCCTAAAGGGTACTTTTGACGTTAGTACTTCTCTGGGAATGAGATCTATAAAAAAAAAACATCTCTCTTGGGATGTAGTCCAGGAACCTCCTATGAAAATACATCCTTAAAATCCCATGACATAAGGTGATCTTGAATATTCAACTCTTTTCCTTCTACTGAGTTGAGTACTTGTATTGCATATAAGGGGCACCCTTTTCGACTGAATTTCTTAAGTTGTAATGTTGATATTTATCTAACTGACACCGGATTATGAATTCCTTGCAAAATCTTTGTACTAACTTATTCGTCTTCACATTCGAAGGTTTTCTTGTAACAATTCAATTTTAACTAGTGGGTAGCTAGACAATCTATACCTAGAAACACATCATAATATCCTAAGGGTAGAATATTCATGATTTCTTGAGTACACAATTCACTCATCTCAAATGGACATGATTCTATCATTTCTACCACTTTTCTCTTAGTTCCAGTGGCTAATTGGACCAACCCTGCCTTTGCATGCTCCTTCCTCTTTAAGGCATGTGCATCAACAACTTAGAGTGAAACATAACTAAGGCTAGATCTAGGGTCAATAAAAATAGAAACAGATTGTTTGGCGATTATAACTTTCAACTCCATTATTGAAGCATGGTGGTCTGCTTACCAATTCTATATAGTTTCATATATTCTTGGAAATATTATCTCCACATCATTGACAGTAGTAGCTTCCTACACATAATAAATTATATTACTGTCTTGTTTCCTATGAGGGAAATCCCTCAACAAGTGTGGTTCTCAAAAATCCCAACACTGCAAAGGTCCTTTCTTGGGTTACTATACTCTTTCTCTTGCCTTTTTTGATCGTTTGTTTCCACTATGAGATGGAAAGTTCCATTGATACACACTTTATCAGATTCTTATAAGGAAACAATTTAAATCCATTTTTCTGGAATCCACCCTTATTATTTATTTTCTAGTCTTTAGAAGGCTCTTGCTTATGTTTAGACTAATCATAGCAACACTTGACCTTCCGTATAGTGTCCTCCAATGACTTGGGCTTGTCAAAATCAATTATGTCCTGGTAGGGCTGTGGAAATCCACTGAGAAAATGTTGTATCTTTACTTTCTCATCCTTGAGGTAAGGGACATACCTTAACGGTTCCATAAATTTCTTAGCATATGCATCCATAGTGAGTTGTCCCAACTTATGCTCATGGAATTCCTTGATTTTATCATCATAGTATTTCTTTGATAGATATGTCTTTCAGAAGTATTTCTCAAATTGCTTCCAGGTCAGTTTTCTTTGCTTCAGTCTTTTGATCTCCTTGATATCCTCCCACCATCTGGAATCTCCTCCATTCAGATTAAATATGAAAATCCTCGTCTTAGTATTTTCAGAGTAATTATTTACTCGGAAGTACTTCTTTAAACCCAACAACCAAGCATTGTCTTATTCTCCCTTGTTTATTTATCCATCAAAGGTAGGCGTCTTAGCCTTCTTGTATTCCTCAATCAGGGAACTATGTGAATGTCTCTTCCTTTTTTTCTTAGGGACGCTTGATCCAGTGTCACTGCTAGAAAGATCCTCAGAAGAAATCTTCATGCTGGATGACTCTATGGAAATACTACCAACATATTTACTCTTCTTTGCATTTTGATGCCTCTTCTTGGAAGAACTTTCTTATATCACTATGGGATAATTTTTTCTTTTGGGCATCTGAAGGGGTTTTCAACCTCTCTGACTGTTGCAACTCTGCATTATTAGGGCCTTGTTGTTGATGCAAATTATGACATAATATTAAAATTTTAATATTTTTTTTTCTGGGTGCCCTGATGAACGTCATACTTCTGATGCACATTTGTATCTGTCGATATTTTGAAGATAGTTCATCGATATATCGATGAACGTAGACGATGCCAACTACCAGTTTGAAAACGGTTTAACAATCACTGACTTCACTGACTTGGTCAACTTTGACATAATCAACGTTCCTCAAAAGATCGATGAGGGTTAGTTTTTTTCAACTATTTTGTTGTAGGTGTGAAGGTTATAAAATATTTTTATGCTCATTGTTCGTTGCATGATTTATTATTATTTTTACTATGTGTTGCCTCAAATCTAATTCTTGATCTGCATAGCTCATATTTTGTTCTTTGAAGGTTACATTTTTTTAATATTACTTTGTCTCTTTTTTAAATACCTATATTGGATCCCTAACCCTTAGACCCTCTTTCATTTGGGGACACAATTTTTTTCGGACGAAATAGGTATGAACATGTCTACTCAATTACATTTAATTACTATACAATTTGTTTTGGTCTACTTCTCTTTTATTTTTTGATTGTATTACTTGCTTATAGTTACGCTTTGGAACTTATGTGGTAAAAATGTATGGTTTTGATTTGTTGATTATTGTTATAAACCTTTAATAAATCTATGACGAAAATGGATTGATTCTCTAGTACATATGGGGTCAATATAATTCTATGACATTTTTAGCATAAGAATATATTTGTATATTAATGTACTTATATTGCTTCAGTGGATTTTGTTGTAAGTATAGAAAATACCAATACCAACACCTAAAGAGAGTGAAAGGATGATTTCTAGGTTAAGGGATGCATTGGAGGCACTGGTCGGTATTGATGGGAAATTTTATTGCCCTTGCAATCAATGCAGGGGCTTGAAAAGGAGAAGACTTGTAAGAAAAAAATTGAAAGACATTGTTTTATGTATGGAAATTGTGAAGGAGGGCATACATTTCGTCCCATGGTAAGTTAGTCATTATATATTTCTTTGTATTGATTGTATTTATAAATTTATTTATTTTTTTTATATTTTTTATATATACCAATGTTATTGATTATTTTTAAATGTAAAGATAAATCCTCCTAGATGTATGTCGTCGGAAAAATATATTCCAAGTAGTAGTAGAAATATTATTGTACAAGATGTGGAATATGGTATGGATATTGAAGATCAAGTCAATCCTATGGAAGAAGATGACACTAGTAATATTGTTGAGCCAGATGATGGGACAAATAGATTGATCTAGGGAATCTTTTCTCCTATTGATGAGGAAAACAATGATGATATTTATGATGTACCTCTACTTGAGAAGGAAGAACAACCCCTTTATGAAGGCTCAAGAACAAATATTCTCTCTTCTATATTGTTTTTTGTGAACTTGAAGGTATTGAATGGTTTTTCAAACACTTGTCTTAGATATATCCTAATGTATGTAATATAATTCGTCACATATTATACGTAAAGGTCGAACTTATTTTTCTCTATTTTTAGTATTAATTATGTGTAAATTAAGGATGTAATAATTTTTATTACTATTATTTACATGAATTGGTTATTTTTTATGTTGTATATTGGTAGGTAAAAAAGTTATACCATCGTCAAATAATTTACCTCGCACATACCAAGATATGTGTGTCATTATGAAAGATATTGGAATGGAGTATCAGGCTAGTGATGCATGTATGAATGATCATATTAAATATTATGGAAAATATGCATCACAAATGAAACGCCCACAATGTCAAATCAATAGATATTGAACCAATCAAATAACAAAAAAGGTGCCTCACAAGGTTCTTCGTCATATTTTGATAATTTCACATTTGCAACGATTATTCAGGTTCCAAAGCATTGCACAGTTTGTGGATTACCATGCATGACACATAAGTGAATATGTTGTTCTTTGAATTCCTATAGATGGTTCTACATTTAGGAACATCGAAGAAAGAGGGCCAATTTTTAAATAATAACCTTGTAATGTTAGGCTTTCATTGGCAATTGGCGATGCCAATCCATTTGGTGAGCTCAAGTCTGTTTACTGAGTGTGGCCTATTTTTTTTATAAACAATAACCTTCCTCCTAGGATTTCAATAAAGAGGGAACACACAAAGTTGGAAATGATTGTTCCAGGTATTTATTTACAAAATTGGTTTGAACGTTGTATTTCATTTTTCTTATTCATTGCATAATTACTTATATATATACAAGGTAGTAATTATGTGTACTTTCACTTAATTAGGTAAGTACTAAATGAAATATATGAATGTATATATTGATCCTCTTGTCGATGAGATACTAAAGTTATGGGTTGGCATCACTATGTACATAATCTCTAGACCAATAGGGAAAAAACAATTTCAATTCCATGGAACAATTACATATACAATTCATGATGCCCCAGGGATAACACATTTTTGTGGTATGTAACATATTGATGCACTTTAATATTATATAATTTTGTGAAAATATGATTCATGCTTCTTAAATATCAATTCCTTATAAAAATAATACTGACATTAACCCATATCTTGCAAGTCTTCAAACAAAGGTTAAATTTGCATGTCCAATTTGTGGTCCTAGGATGAAATCACGTCATTCAAGAAGTCTAGGAAATGAGGTATTTCATGAGTATAGGAACTTCCTCCCTAAGAAACATAGGTATCGGACTACAAAAACAACATATTTTCAAATTGAAAGAAGACATTGGAATAAAACCATGAAGAATGACACCTCACATATGGAAGTTGGAATATAATAGAAATCGCCAAGGTAATCATTTAGTCTACATGTCATATATATTAATGTTTTACAATTTTAATTTATATTGAATTTTGTTTATTGTATCTAACAATTATTGTTGTAATCTCATTTTATTTATCATAAATGTCGCCAAGGCATTAATAGGCTTCCACAAGGAATGAAAAGTTACCATGTAAAATTTAATAGGTTTCCCTACTATGAGCACCTACAAATAGCTCATTTGTTTGATACAATGCATATCGGGAATAATGTAATAGAAAATTTGTGGAGAATTGTATATGGAAGGAGTGAAAAAGAAAAAAATTGTCAAAATTTGTACTAACATTCAGGAAGCCAATCATGCACTACAAAATGTGCTTTATTCAAAAAGCAATGGACACTGAAATAGTCTTCCATGGTTATTTACAGAGAAAGAAAGAAATGTTGTAAAAGAGGTCATTCAAAAAATTAAATTTTCCTCGGTATTTGCTTCAAGCATTAAGAATATCTTAACAAATAAAGGTGAATTTGGTGGGGTGAAAACTCACGACTAGCATACCTTCATTAAGGTAATTATTTTGGATGTATATTTCTATATTGGTAAATATACGACATTTTAGTATTATAATATGGTTTTCTTTTCTTAAAAATTAATGATCCCTTTGATGTTACAGTATGTTATACCTCTATCTCTCTCTGACAACTTTGACAACAATGTAAAACAAGTTGTATATGATCTTGGAAAATACATGAGGCAAATATTAATGATTTATATGCAAAATCGTCGTTGCTCAAATTGTCAAGATATTTTTTAATTTCAATGTATATATATTGTTTTTGAAACCTATGATCTGATTTGTTATATCATGTATAGGTGGTTGTCATATAAATAAATCCATAAAGAATATATAAAATATTGGAGAGAAATTCCTCGGCTAATGTGAGAAATGAAAAAGTATCTACCTCTGACATTTTTCAATTCACAAGAACACTACCTCATACACCAAGTTGAGGAGATTGAAATTTGTGGACCTGTACACACAAGGTCAATGTGGAACGTGTTGATATTCTATGGAAGACACGTCGAGGGTTTATCGTATCTTCGTCACTCTGTTGATGGCATGAATATGAAAAAAAGTTGGAGTTGTGACAAATTAATGGGTCACATTCATCGATGATTTGTCACTCTTATGAATAACATTCTTCGATCATCTGGCGTACTAGAGAAAACCACGTGATGTATTTGTGATGAACTACTAGGAAACATTTGTTAATAAAATTTCTCTCTTATGATGAACAAGCGTCGATCGTCACATTACTAGCAACGACAACATGGTGGATTTGAGACGAATTGATTGGGGCATGTCCGTTGTTGGATAGAATCTCTTACAATGAATGTTTTCATGTGTAATGTGATTAAATATTGAATGTCGTAATTGCGACAAAGTGACACAATGAAAAACCGTTTGTTTCCTTCATTGTAATTGTGGCGTTGAACATGCATCAGTAAATTGTCAGAAAATGGGCCCAATGTACTAGTGATACACGCCTAGAGTTTGAACTTTTCTTTGATACCATTATGTAACTCACCTAACCCCTTATCCACTCTTAGGTTGGTGGGATGTTTGGTTTTCCTCTTCCTGAACTTTCAAGACGAGTATTTGGGTTCATTAGTTCCTATTTGAAGACTTCTCTTATCACACCACATACCATATCAACTATTGCAATTCACTTAGAAAACCATCCACAAGGTTTTCCATGGTAATCAAGGACTTAGAAACCCCCAATCGGATAGTCAACATCCCTCTTAGCCTCAAAATAATGACCCATGATTATTTTCACCAAGTCTTGTTGGGATTCTCAATCGCTAGAGTAAACCTCTTCTTCGATGACATTGTTCCAAAGAATCATCCTCGGGGATCCAATGACCCTTGGACCAAGGTTTACAATGACTATGATTACATCAAATTTTCCACCTACATAAAGGTTATATTTCCCTTAAACATCCATTCTTCCTACTACGATTGGGACCCACATAATCCATGGCTGAGGTAAAATCTCTCCATGCGTCAATCAATGGTTCACTTTAGTTCTCGTAGTCCCTCCCCATTAAGGCATATCCATTCAGATGCCATGAACCACTTCGATGGAATTATTCCGAACTCACTCTCTCCGACTAATCAAATGTTCCATGATCATCTCATCTTATCATTGTTTTGTTCCTTGAGGTTTACAACAATTCACTAGATAAGATTTAAAATCCCCTCCTGCTTAGAGTGATTCACATGAGATCCAACGCTTGAGATCTAAAGGGAAACTTCTGAAGAGATCTATGGTCCTCAGAATAACCTGTCGTCAGACTCCTATTCTAATCCTCTTCCCAAACCTCCGACGGTACTTACTCCAACACACTAAAAATTAAATCCAACGGTCCTTAATTTATCCTGGCCACACTCCAATACATCAACAATACTCATTGACTCAGAGTTTCTCCATCAAAGTCTTATCACAATCCTCCATATGGTCACTCCAATGGTAAAACCATCCAACCAATGGTCTAGATCTGTTCACTTCACCTAATCAACAGTTGTGAACCTCCCAAACTTAAAACCCTGGTTTTCTTCATGGTATCATTCTAATTCAAGACTTAACTAATTCAAGGTCATTCCTCTAGTATTTTCTAATCTCGTACAAACTCTTAAGAGCCTAAAATTTCACTCTTAACTAGACTAATGCATTCTCACTTCACCTGAATTGAATTTTTTCATATCCTATAAAATTTCCATTTAAAAGGATTATATTTTCATAGGGTTTAAGGTTTCCTAACTACTCAGAAAACTCTCCTTGACTTCCAGATATTCCTATCAAACTCTGGGTGAATATTTTGTTCATATATTGTAAAATAAAGTTACTGACTTAATGAGAACTGTAACCTCAAAATGAGAACTCTAGCCCAAAAACCCCATATTTTTGCATTAAAAACTTGAAAATCAACCCCCAAATCAAAAAGTGGTGCTATCGGTAGCACCATTTTTTCAAACGGGATCAAAATTACAAAAATTTTCAAACATGGCCTTCAAACCTCGAATAATAGCTCAGAAAAACCTTAAAATCAACACCTAAATAAAAAAATGATGTTACATAAAATAAAAAAAATCAAAACATTAAAATTTTAGATAATTTGAAATCGTAATTTTAGCAGTTGCTACCATAAAATCCAAAACCTCAAAATCAACCATCAAATTGAAAAGTACTACTACTGGTAGAACCCATTCTAAAATTGGGGTATTAAAATGAGACATTTTTATAAAGTGGTAAAAGAAATCATCATTACTATAAACAAAATAATAAAATCAACCTTTAAATGATTACTTTTTAAATCTTATTTTATCACTCCAAGCACAAGGTATTACATAATACCATGAAAAATACATAAAATGTTTCATACACTTATTCAGATTGACTCATGGGTTTCGAAATATCGTCAGAGTCTACATTGTCTTTAGATGAATGATCGGATGAAGATGTACATGATCCATACTCTTCTCTATTGTCGATGAATGCACCATCTGAGTCTACATGCATGCCCAACATTTCATATGTCAAAATCCTTTTAGATATACAACTAGGTTCAACAAACTCCCATATTGCATTTATTTCTTGTGGAAGCAACCTCTTGATAATCTATGTTGTCTTGGAGAAAAGAGTTCCTCTCTTTGTCAAATTGAATTCATAAACAAGTATGTCAACATCATCTAATTTTAAGAGGTTAGTGCAATGACGAGTTGTATTTTGACCCTTTATTTTTCTCTTTCTATTGACATGTTTCTCAACCACCATATCTGGCTTGTACACACCATTGAATGGGTGTGTACTTGTTTTATACCAATGCACTTCAATTTAAATAACATCATCATTTTATTTCTCAATCTTTATAATTTTTGCAATCCAGAATGGATAACCATGTGGGTATTCAGTCGCTAAGACTGTAATCGTGATACCCTCTTTAATATATTGTACTAAACCCATGTAATGTTTTTCCATGGCTTCAGGTTGTGCACGTGAGCTCCACAAAACAATATACATTTCTCTTTCCTATGCTTGGGTAAACTCAATATCACCTCGAGATTTTTGTTGTTCAACATTGTTTCTTTCTTCGGATTCATTTGGCATATTTTGTGGCCAATGAGATGGAGTCTTAAAAAATGTATCTTCATTTGTTGATCTTGAAATTATGTCACTTTAACTATTGAAAAAGTACTCCCACCAAATAGAATCAACAACATCAAAGTACTTGTGATAGCATCCACCCGGGCACCTACCTCAGCAGGTCCTGCGTCTGACCTCCCGATCTTAAGTATCGTTCAATTTCCTCCCTTGAGTCGGAGTGGCTCCTCTAATTCCCACTGGAATCTCCTTCGAAAATTGACCCACAGGTCTTTTCGGAACTTTATAGTCTTTAAGCCGGTCACTGTTCTCTTTGACAACAGAAGAATAGAGAATTGGGTTTTGGGGTTTTCAAACTCCCGATGTCTCGACCCTTTGGTTCCCAATTTTCCGACCTCTAATATCTCGATGTGCTCCTTTTTTGCCTTAGCCTGGGCTATGTGTTTAGTCCACGCGACCTCCTCTTATATGACCACAGTCATATTCCTTGTCGGGATTCGGGATTTTGAGTGTTGAAATGTAGTAAACCTCTCACCCACGGAATCCCCGATCTTCCGACTCACGGATTCCCGATATGATGTAACTAGGACACCCTTCCACCGTAACCAAAATCAATGACGGTGAACATTCGATGAGATCAATGGATCCAGATCTCCCTCGGGGTTTCACAACTTCAATTGTCGAAATGATTTGGCCTTCGATTCCCCTGATTTGACGAATGCCGATTTCTCGATCACTTTGATCTTGACCACGTGTCCTCAAGAATAGACGGTTCTCGTATGCTTCAGGGTTTTCACCCTGGCAATTCCCGATTCCCTTGCTACGATGAGACGACGTCAGTTGGGCCCCACACGGAGCTCTCCTCTTGTCGGGAAATTGAACTTCACGGTTTCAACTTGAGAGAGTATCCTGTCCTCAGGACCTCCGAAACACCGATCCCCGACTCTCTTCGGATTTTTGACACGTGTCCCAGGTGATGGACGGTTCAGATTGAACCTCGGGCTTCACCACTTTACAAAACCATGAACACTCACTTACCTAAACTCCGATGACCACATCCCTGATCTAGACGACCACACAACACGTTTCCTCCCTGAGATCCTACGGCTATGATCCTTTCACCGTTTTGGGGTTCAACAGGTCTCGGATTCTTATCTTCTAAAATTCCAAAATGCTGATGGACTCTCGATCCCTACCACCTGTCCCAACAGATGGATGGATCTGAACTCGTCGGGATTTTCATGATGGATTTCCCCGACTTATAGTCCACGTGACTCCCGATTTCTCGAACCCCGATGCCTCTCGGGGTTCTTACTCTGCTCATGAAGGTTTAAACCCTGTGCAACTCCTGTCAGATCGGATGGCTGACGGGTAACTGATCAACGATCCAACGACTCATGACCCCTAGAGCTTGAACAATGAACGCGGCCATAACCTCCTCACTTCTTTGGCAGATCCAACGGCTGACGGGATTTTGAAAATCTTCTCCACAAGATCCTAACTGTCGATCTCTTCCTCTTTGATGTTTTCTATGGGTGAACCCAGTCTTCCTCTGTGAAAAATGGTCCTCCTGCGCGTAACTTGTAGCGCCTGTTCAAAAACTCCACGGCACAGACTCCCTGTGCT
>SNQJ01S0007790.1:258490-270014 GCA_010110895.2 Picea sitchensis | reverse complement strand
TTGAAAATCTTCTCCACAAGATCCTAACTGTCGATCTCTTCCTCTTTGATGTTTTCTATGGGTGAACCCAGTATTCCTCTGTGAAAAATGGTCCTCCTGCGCGTAACTTGTAGCGCCTGTTCAAAAACTCCACGGCACAAACTCCCTGTGCTTCTCTTTGACGGGATTGGAAGCCTTGTCCTTCCTGAGCTTCACACAATTCTGAGTCTTCGAGAATACCCTTGCGTGCACTCCTTGTGACAATCCTCGAACACTTCCAAGTGTTGAGTTCTTTCGAATCTGCGCACACCTGCAGCAACAGTCCTTCAATGCTTCACTCAGATTCACAACTGAGACTTTCCTTAGCCTGCACACTCCTTGCACATCTCCTATAACCCAATTTCACTTCTGGGTGAACGAGAACAAGAGTTAAACTATCTGAGCCTTCTGTCAATGCACTCCTTGCGGACGACTTCAACTGCACTCCTTGTAGGAATCCTTGCTCAGATAGAGAAACAATTGAAACTCATTTCTTCTACTTCCTTTCTCATATTTCAACACTCAACAAGAAATCATTCATACATAGCATGTAAAAAAAATGCATAACAGGAAGTAAATACTCATGAGCATAGTATTCAGCATACATACACAGAGAACAAAACACAAAACTATGGATTTGAATTAAACTCTTCTATTAATTCAAACTCTGTACATGGGTGTTCTTACACATCTCTCTACCTCTCTTCTATGTTCTTCCTTCTTCAATAATAATACAAATTCATAATGAGGGTGTCTATATCCCATTTCCCTCTTGCACTCTCAAACAATCTAATCTAGAATTAAATTTCTATCTACGTATTTCATCTCAACATAAATGCCTCTATCTACTTCAGATGAGAGCGGGGCGTTCAAGGTCTGATTACAATATACAAGTGTGCCTCATATTAATGGCTCATTTAATATCATGCATCAATTCCCAAGGGGATTTCAAAATTCGTGCTGGCTTGTCCAACTGTCCACTTGCATTCCGCGCTGGCTCGCTTGAACTGGGAGATGCTCCTGCATAAACTTGTATGTATATTTAATGGACTTTTTTGTTTCTTCCGTGCATTCAGAATAATATACATCTCTATTACGCCTCTGTGCATTATGGATTTCGAAAATTGATTGTAAAAATAATACCTTTGATGAAAATATTGGACGATATGGAATGAACTTCAAAAATGATAAACATGATGAAGCCCCCCATTCTGTAGTAGTTGAATATTTCTTCCCCCATATAAGTGTTTTCCCATCAATTTTTTTGAAACAAAAATGATGTTGGAAGCTAATGTCATTAAGTTGTTCAATACATTTTTCTTCACGATTTGATCCCTGAATATACTTCACATGTCAATAGTTTCTTCTAATATATGAAAAACAGGCTCTGGAATGTATGCTTTCTTAATACATTCAATCAATGATGGTAGGATTCCAACATTTTTCCTTTTCAATGTTATTGAAAAACGACTGAACATTTGATCAATATGATCATGAGTGTGTTCCACAAGAAGGAAACCAACTTTCACCTTTTGAAAGATTCTCAGTTCAACAAGTATGCTTAGATATCCAAACACAATTTTACTTTTATTTTCATGACTAGTGTTGTCCAACTATAGATAGAGAACTTGAGGAAGATTTCCAGAGAAGTGAGTGATCATATGATGAATTATGGTGATGGTCATATTTTCATCATTATGAATATTTGGAGTTGTGAAGTAAACCCTTGGACACATTTTTCCATTGAAAACCATACAACCAACCAAGTGAAACTGAATGAAATTAT
Organism: Picea sitchensis; assembly: GCA_010110895.2. Classification (NCBI taxonomy): domain Eukaryota; kingdom Viridiplantae; phylum Streptophyta; class Pinopsida; order Pinales; family Pinaceae; genus Picea; species Picea sitchensis. Next base: position 268,210 of record SNQJ01S0007790.1, on the reverse strand, counting down.
CTTCCTATAAATTGTTCGGTGTACGAACAAAATGTGGTAGAAGTGTTTTCTTCTAGTCTTTTCCATAAATTATCATATCTAAATATTTGTTTGGAGCATCATAACACTTATTTCTATGTTTGTACACATTTTCCCTTTAACTTGATTGTTAATTCTGATGTTCTTTAAGTGCTTTGACTATGGAATCTGCACATGACATAAAATGAAAATATTGATCATATGTTTTCACAGTTGATAACTATCCAATTTAAAAAAAAAAAAATAGTAAATACATACCTCTTTGTTCCCCTTTAGATTTATCTCTTATTGATTTAAGAGTATCACATATACTGCAAATCCCCATCCTTGACTTCTTAGGAATATGTACATTGTTGAATTGTTTTTTCTCCATATTCTTGTAAAATATGCATATGTAATAAAATCACCATTTCCTTCAACACCTTAAACATATCCTTTGTACAAGTTGTAGATTTCCCTCCTTGATAAATTATCTGGATATGTATTTTGTCTCTATCTGGCATGCACTCTCCATGTTTGGAAAAGAAATCACACATCCATGAAAATGTAGTGTTTTTGAATGGCCCACTCTCTCATCCATAATGTATCTTTGAATAAAATGAAGGATCGTTTTCCAACCTTGTCTGGATTCTTGATAGATGAAGATTACCAATTGAGTGAATTTTTTTGAAAGCCTTTCTGCAAAGTAAAATATTCTCAATGCAATAATCATATCCTTTCTTGGTGGATATCATGCACCCCATCAAATATGAATTCTGCAACTCTTATTCATTGACAAATATGTCTTCCTTTTATTTAAAGCATACATGTAGTTCATGCTTTTCAAACAATTCTTTTGACAACATTCACTTGAAATCAATGACTTATGGAAATTGATTTAGCGAGAAATTATTTCCTAGACCTTGTATAAATAGAATGATTTGGATTGGTATAAAAAGGTCTATTCATGGTCCTAGACACAATGTTTCTTTGTAATGTCTCCACTGTTTCATCATCCTCACTAGAAGAATTTTCCTCATCACCATAAGGAGTATCAAGAAAAACATTGTCAGGAGACTGAACAAGAGAATGTTGATCGCCTTTATTTGTTGCAGCTGAATGATCAATAACATGATCTTCATTCCTAGGTCCATCATCATCTTCATTGATAATATCGTTGATGATAGGAATATCAATATCACTAGAAAAATGATTACCATCCTCACTAATGTCATTGGATCTTCTATGAAAATATTCACTTGAAGGAAAATCATCATCACCCTTAAGACTATCAATGCCATTAAAATCCTCACTTGGAGAAAATTTTCCATCATCGTCATTGGTGCCTTGAAAATCCTCATTTGGAGGAAAATCATCATCAACATTGTTTCCACCATTGACATAATCATCTTCACTGCTTTCAAAATCCCCATTTGAGGGAAATTATTCATCATCCTACTTAGTGCCTTGAAAATATTCATCAGTATCTTGAAAATCCTCACTTGGAGGAAAATCATCATCATCAACATTGTTTCCTTTAAATATCTCACTCGGGAAAGTGTGTCTACCAATGGCATAACCATCTTCACTACTTTGAAAATCCCCACTGGAGGGAAATTCTTCATCATCCTCATTACTGGCTTGAAAATCCTCACTTGGAGGAAAATCTTCATCATCTTCATCGGTACCTTGAAAATCCTCACTTGGAGGAAAATCATCATCACCAACATTTCTTCCTTTAAATTCCCCACCCGGGAAAGATTGTCCACCATTGCCATAATCATCATCACTACTTTTAAAATCCCCACTTGGGGGGAATTCTTCACCATCCTCATTTGTTCCTTGGAAATCCTCACTTGGAGGAAACTCTCCATCAGTACCTTCAAAATCCTCACTTGGAGCAAAATCATCACCACCAACATTGTTTCCTTTAAATTCCCCACGCGAGAAAGAGTGTTCACCATTGTCATAATCATCTTCACTGCTTTTAAAATTTCCACTTGATGGAAATTCTTTCATCATATTCATTGGTTCCTTGGAAATATTCATCAGTACCTTGAAAATCCTCACTTGGAGGAAAATTATCATCCCAATCATTTAAACGTTGATCATAGTCTCCACTTCGAACTAAATTTAGATTATTTGCATTACTATTAAACTTTTGAATAGATTGATCACCATCATATTCCTCATCTTTATCATTGATGCCTTAAACATCCTCTAATTTAGGACTTTCCTAAGGAACATGCTAAATAACATTGCTTGCTTAAAAATACGACGCCTCATTTGCATTACAAGCATTCTTGTCACATTTTCTAGTTCCAAAATAAGAGGTATGTGAAAAATTTGTTGATGCCTCAGAAATAAAATATTTTTATCTAACGAAGCCATCACTTCTCACTAAGAACTTAGAATGATACAAACGCGTAGCCTCCTAATGACAATATTATAACTTGCAGAATGATCTTTTCCCCCTAAAATCCCCCCCTCCAAAAAATTTCCCTCCAAAACTCCACCCCAAAAATATTCCCCAAAATTCCCCCCCAAAATATTCCCTCTAAAAGTTTCCCCTCAATTTTTTCCCTCCAAAATTCCCCCCCAATTTTTCCCTTCAAAATTAAAAACAACTTTTACTCTTTTATTTCGTTATTTACTTGTTAATTACAATATTTTTTATGTTTGTTTATTTATCCCACATTCATTAAACATAGAAATAATCCATATAATTTTAGGTATATATGTAGACAATCTAATTCATTTTTATTTATCCCACATTCGTTATACTAACAATAATTTATATCATATGTGTTATATATACACAATCATGTTTTTGTCATTTTACATTGCGTGAAATCTTGGTCAGTATTCATTAAATAATTTGGAGAAAGCTACAAGGGAGAAACATTGAGAAGACATTTGAGGAGAATCTAGCATTTCAGAGGTTAGTTATTTTTAAAATTCTCACCATTTACCAAAAAAACATTTACAAGATCATCTTTGAATCACATAAGAATTTTTCATGCAAAAATTATAAAAACTATAAATGTTTTTAGATGTTTTTTAATTTTTTCTAAAAAAATCACAACTTTTTTAAAAAATTGAGACCTTTTTCAAAGAAATTTTAACAAATTTCTTAATATTTTTTGAAAAAAAGAAGAAAATAAAAAGCAAATTTAGGTATAGTTTTTTAGAAAAAATTACCCTTTTATTGTTTTTTACTGAAAATTTTATAGTTTTGGCCCATGGTGGTTACTGGATGGAATTCTTCTCCCACACAAGACCATGATTTGTCCTACGGGGGGACTTGGGACGATACTCGACATCGCCTCAGCCCCCCAACAACCAAGTCACAACCAACGTGGCCGTGACTTGGTCGTCAGGGGGGTTGGCCTCCATGGCCAAGCCTTGGTCTTGGTCGCGGGGCTAGGGTGATGTTGGGCATCGCCTTATCCCCCTCGTAGCCAAGGAACAACCCCGTGGGACTGTGCCTTGGCCATGGGAGATGGGGCGATGCTTGACATTGCCCCAGCCTGACTAGCCCCAAGGCCAATCCATGGGCGCGCCTAGGGCTTGAAAAAGGGGCTATTTGGGGTGATGCCTAGCATCACCTTATTTTTTGTAAGCCAAGGCTTGGTCCCAACATTGCCCTAGTAACTCCATGAGTCAATGTTTTTTTAATTTATTATAATGTAAAAGGTCTGATTTTTTTTTTCTATAGTAAAAATGGTAGGAAAGAGATTATCTATGAATATATATGGATCATGACCTGCAATAATGGCATCCAAAATTGCAACTAGAACCTCCATGAATTCCAGGAAACAAATTGATAGCACAACACCTGAGTTGTCAAGGGCAATGAAGAATGTTAGAGAGTGGAAATATGTGGAAGGTGAAAACAAACTGCAATATTATTGGTTTGTTAAAGACAAGAAAGGAAACAATGGAGAACATCTATATGTGTAGTGTACTGAGTTTGAACATGTGCAAGGAAATTATCAGGCACTTGGCTTGTTACGAGATATATGTTTGGTGCTAGACACTGATATTGTTTTTGCACTCGCCAAACAAGGAAATGATTATATCAAGATTAGATATTATTTGAAATTGAGTTATTATAACAAGGATGAATTTTTTACATAATTATGTGCATCCATCATTGATGACATTGAGAAAGGCAATCTAAGTTTTTTTTTATTTTTATTTTTATTTTTGTATCCTTTATTATTTTTAGTATCATGTTAATTTTTTAATTTTATTTAACATAAAAATGTTATATTTTATTTTTACAGGATTTGGTTGAACAACTTTCACATATATTACTGGATATTTACTCTACAGAGAATAATATCATGGATATCATCAATTATTTTCATATTGAAATGACACAAGAAGGAAGGAAAACGAAACAAAAAGTAATGGATGTTGAAGTTGCAAGAGTAGACAGAGAAGATATGAAAGAACAAATACATTTTGCATTCTAGAAATCCTAAAAGGGTTACATTTGAAAATGATGAAACTCCAAATGAAGCTTCTGTTGAGATTAGTCCCAATGAGGTTATCACTCCTTCTTGAAAAAATAATAAACAAGATAAACACAAAAGAGCAATGACCGATGATGAGTCCATTCTTGTTTATTATGAATAAATCGTTGATTTAGATGAAACCCATTTAAATCATAATAGGAATAAGGAAAATGTTGTTGATGATTTTCAAGAAGCCATCGTTATCTTTGAGTATTATAATGAAAGTCCTAAAGGTAGCAGTGAAATAATAACACCAAGTGTTGATCTAGATGATGGTATTATGAAAAAAACACAAAATGTCATTCAAAATAGATTGAAGATGATGAACTTAGTTGATGATGGCCATACATTTCAGTCGAATGTGAAGAAAATTTATAAACCCACACAAGGGCAAGAAAAATATCAAATTAGAAAACTACATCACTTGCATATTCACAATTTGAAAGCATTGATTAGGTACAATCCATATGCACATGTGGTTGACTACCTAGTTCTCGTTGACCCAATGGAAGTTCCTAGGAGGGAATAATTTGATAGATAAAAATGTTTTGAATACAAATATAATGTGATTGGAGGAAATCATTATGCAGATTCTAGAAGAGAATTAATGCAATAATATCCCAATCATCATCTTTTTTAGAGATTCAAATGCATAATTTATGTTGGTTTAACATATTCAGAAGCAAAGTGATTGGCATGAGATCATAACATGGACAATGAGTACATAATCTCCATGACTTTTATTCAAAGGGTGAGATTTATCCATAATGAGTTTTTTGAAATATGTCGTGGGGAGAGATTAAATGTTGATGCCAAATTTTGGAAGTAATGTTGTATGGAAATAGGCTTCCCACTTGATGATGAAAATTCAAAAGAAAAAAATCGCAAAGGAAGTGATGTATTTAGAGTTGTGGATATCTATTTTCAATTGAGATTTAGAAATTGATAGGTATGGGATTTGATAGATGATATCTTCACCCTATGGGAAATATTAGTATAAAAATCAGAGAGTTAAGAAGACTAAACCATTAATATGTGGCACAAGTAAGACATGTCCTGAAATAAAAAATCTTCCAGATGATATGACTATAACACCTTGGAGAACAATACAAGGAGTGAAGGATGAGAAACTTATCATAGCTATATTATCAGGTGTAAATTCGGGTGAATTGTCAATGGAAGAAATGTGTGATGAATTTAAAAAGTAATTTTGTTGAGTTATTTTGATTTATGTTAGGACAAGAAAATTAATTTTTTTAGTTTAACATATCAATGTTCTAAGTATTTTATTATATATATCATTATAACATTATTTATTTTTTTATTTAGTCACAAGGTGTATATCATAATACAAGGGGAAATGGTTAAGATGTTCAATGAAGAAAGTTGGGATGATGTTAAACTCAACTATCCAGATTCGATCTCTACAATAGTATTGAAACATTTTTTTGTTTCATTCAAAAAGGTATGTTGATTTATTACATTCATATTATTCGTTTGTATGTTAATTTATTTCTATTTTAATAGTTATAGATATATAACTATACATTTGTTTGTTTCATTAAATATGCCAAAGAAGATTGCAGATGGAGTACCTGAAACCTTCAAAAGTTTTATTCAAAAAGACAAGTGTGAAAGAGAAAGAAGGAGACATGTTCAGACTGTTAAACTTGATGACACCCTTGATCACTACATTTGGAATGCGCTCGACACTCTTCATTATAAAGTGATATTAGGTGATTTTGAACAACTTGCAAATATTGTTCCTAAAAAATAATATTCCCTAGTTATTGTGGATATCCCTCATGGTTATAATATCCAAAACATTGGATATGATAATGAGCCTTATACTTACCAAGCTTTCAATAAAGTGGTTATGGGATTTACGGAAGTCATAACATCACCATTTTGGAGATTTCTGGTACTCCATATAGACACACAATAAGGATTAGTACAATCAAGCTCCAAGGGAAAAGAAAAGACAAGGATACAGTTTATTTGGTAAGATATTGAAAGTGCATGTTTAGAAACTAAGATTAGAAAACAATTTTATTAATTCACAAGTTAATTGAATTTGCACTTATTTATGTTATAGGCACAAGGCTAATATTCATAGATCCAATAGAGAACCATTTAAACATGATTTTGAGAGTATACATCTTGCAACCTGGACAAAAGATGAATCTTATAATTATATTCTTGTCAATGTAAAGGATGGAGAGACTCCTAGTAGTTTATTGATATACAATGTTGTGGTTAGAAAGATAACATATGAGGAAAATGATTTGAAGGGAGAGATGGTTAATATTTATCAAAAACCACAAGTATTAATTAATTATCATATAGATACATTTTCAAATGAAGGAGATTGGGTTTTGGATTTGTTCTAGGGTTCAAGTAAGAATTATGATATAACATTTATGAAATCATACTTCAACCTTATATTATTTTTAAGTTATGTCTTTTTACAGTATTTAACTTCATTATTTATTTTGTATTTGGTGCTTAAGTACAACATTAGCATGTTGCTTACATAAAGGAAGAAATTGCATACCCATTGATAGTGACCCAATGCAGTGCAGATTTATTCAACAAAGAATCAATGTTATTCCATCTCTTCTAGATGAAATGCAAGAAGTTGGCCAGAGGAAAGGATATTTTAGTGAATCAAAGGTGGAAAAAATGTCAAAGGAACCTCAAGTACCATTAGGAGGAATGATTGGAAAGGATCACTTTGGAGAACTTGCAGATATCAAAGACCCAATGGAAGAGAAAAATGACACAATGGAAGAACAAAATGATGTCTAAGAAGATGATAATGTTTTTTTTGAGAGTGATTAATTTGGAATATATGATATTGTTGATTAGTTTTAAGATTCCCTTGAAGTCGATGCTCAATTTTGCAAATTTTTGATGAGCTATAATTGTAATGTTTTGGCTTTCATATTTTAAAATAAGAATGAATATGTATCTATTGTTGTCTTATGATGAATCTTTTTATTTTTTTATTTTTCATTTTATTTGTATGTGAATCACTATACTAGGTAAAATTTTATTAAATGTTGTCATTTTTTTACTTCAAATGTATAAAAATATGGAAAAAAAAATGTTATTTTTTTTTTATAAATTTTTCACTTTTTTGTTCAATTATGTCCATAAAAATGCTTTATTTGACATGTTATTTTAAACGAATAGGTACCAAAATGTATAGGTTTTTTAATATATATGGCTATTAAATGTATATTTTTTTGCCAAATATTCAAAAATATTGTTATTTAACTACAATTATTTTCTGTGTATTGAAGTAAAGGTAAACAATGTGTTAAAAATGATGTTTTCAACTATATTTTAAAAGTATGGAACAATACATTAATTAAGGAGACACAATTATATGAAAATTTGTAATTTAAAAAAATTAAATGGTAAAAAATATTTTTAAGATTGAAAGAGGCATGGAAAATGACTAAAAACATTGTTGAATAAAAACAAAAATTGAAAAAATTGAAAATAAATGAAAAATAAGCATTTAAGAAAATAATTTGGAAACATTGTGGATCAAAAAATTTAAAATATCAAAAAACCACCTAAAAGGGGAGGGGGTGCTATCGGTAGCACCATTTTTAAAAACGGGGTAAAAAATGTGACCCCCCCAAAAATGAGAACTTTGTAGAGTTATCGTTAAGTTGGTAACTATGTTGCAAACTTTCCACTCAGAATTGCATAACTCACTCGGATACACCTTACCCTTACAAATATTTTTGGATTACCTAGGTCTATCAAGTTAGGAGTGAAATTAAACATGCAAAATCTATTTTACCAAGAAATTCAACCATTACTTCTATGCACTCAAATTTATTTAACTACCCCAAAAAACATTACACTGGCATCATCAAGCACACATCAACATGTCAAGTTAAATACTTATATGTTTAGAGAAATGTCAAAATCCAATTGACTGAGAGAGGATGTCTTTCCTCCAAACCTTATATTATGATGCAGAGTACCTTCCTACAACATGCCACCCACGTGTCATACCATGATATCACAATGGGAAATGATTCAGATGGTTTTAAAAATTTATATTGATCTAAGAAGGTTACTCTCCTTCCTCTAATAGAAGTAGCAAAATTTTCCCTCTTCCCATTGAGATCAGTACTTCCATAGGTTTATCACGTACCCTTCCCACTAGATTTAATCTACATGAGGAGTTCCTTCTCTACTATATAGTCCCTCAGAGACTTCCCTTACCAGTGTCATTTTATTTCCAATGGTACAAAGTTGTAGTCCTCTATTGTTTCATGGTGATCAATATTATTTTGGACAAACTTTCTATTTTCCTCAAGAACAACTTTCCAATCTCTTATTTTTCTCATATATGTGCAACTGAACACCTATGTTCAATGCACCATTTATTTGTGATTCTTCTACTCACTTTCTCTATCTTAGGTTATTCTTTCGAGTCAACTCAATATGCATCTTCGCAATTATTTCTACAAGTTGTTCTCATCTATGTATATACCTCTTCTCGTGTGTGTATTTTGTGTGTAAGACCCACATGTCTCTCTTATCCTTGCCCTTGGTGGTTTTTTTTCTCCTTTGACCTCTTTCTTTGCCCAATCCTTGGGATTTCCATGACTTCTGTAAGAAGCGACCTCCAGTCAGGGACCCAAATTTTTGAGGGAAATACAGGGATGTACTTACATAATATTTTTCATTTGACCCTTTCCTCTTCAAGAGATCAAATCCATCAATAATATTAACTACTTCAACCACTAATATTGTCTCTTCATCACTGCTCGTGTGAATCCATGTAGGTGAAAGTACATTGGGAGGTGTGTATTTATGTACTATAAGTGTATGTAATCTTGCTAAGCAAGCTTCCTATTTCACTCACTGAAACTTCACAGCTTCCACCTAAGAAAATCCACCTCACCAACCATCTCACTTCATCAATTTTTCTTCATCAATTCCCACTTGTGATATCATGGCTAATACTCAAGGATTTTCCCTCTCAGTTAGTTGTATGATGTTTTATATTATTCAAAACATGAATACATTATTCTTAATAAGATTATATGAATTCTTTTATCATAATTATTGTCATATGGGGAAACGGGGTGATACATATAAAGGAACATCATCCTTAGTGTTAAAAGAACACACACACACACACACACACACACACACACACACACACACA
>SNQJ01S0007790.1:243720-258408 GCA_010110895.2 Picea sitchensis | reverse complement strand
ATGAGTGATACATATAAAGGAACATCATCCTCAGTGTTAAAAGAACACACACACACACACACACACACACACACACATATATATAATGGGTGTGCCACTCTCATGGCATCCTCTAGCTCCCAGGTAGCCTCATCTGCTCCAAATTGATTCTATTGCACCTTGACTTGCATGATGGTTCATTTCTGGAGCATGATATAGATATAAATATACATAAAAAAAAATGGGTGTGCCACTCTCATGGCATCCTCCAACTCCCATGTAGCCTCATCTGCTCCAAAGTGCTTTTGTTGCATTTTGACCTACATGATGGCTCAGTTTTGGAGCATTGTTTCTCTCTTGTCCATGATGCATTGAAGTTTGGCATGGAATTCTACCTCTAGTTCCACATGTATCACATCCCATTCAGTAACATGATTAGAATCATGAACATATATATTTAATCAGGACATATGGATTACATTATGATCTCTAACAGTAAGTGGTAATGCTATTATTTATGCTACTGGTCCCACTCTTTCTAGGACTTCAGATGGTCCACAATATCGGGGTGGTAGCTTAGAACAACTCCCCTTACTCAGGGAAATTATTTTGGGCTTCACTCTAAGATACACATCATATCCCACCTTGAACTCTTTGTGAGTTATTTTTTTGTTTGCATATCTATTTTGTCTATCCTGAGCTACTTACATATTCCTCCTTATCTTAATAATTGCATGTTCCATTTATTTTAATAGCTCTGGTTCAAGTGTGATATTGTCAACTAGACTGTCCAAACTGATTGGAACTCTAATTTGTCTACCATAAATAACCTCGAAGGGTATCATCTTCAATTATTCCTGATAACCATTGTTATAGGTGAACTCTACTAGAGGTATATACTCTTCCCATTGCTTGGGTTGATGCATAACATGCATCCTCAACATGTCTTATAACACTTTGTTTACTCTTTCGGTATGACTATATTTCTAGGGATGGTAGGCTATGATAAATGCCAACATTGTTCCCAAGCATGAAAAAAATCCTTTTCAAAAACTTGAGGCACATTTAGCATCTTCATCTAAGATTACGGTCCTGGGTAGACAATGCAATCTGGAAATTTCCTTCAAGAAAACATTAACAACATATATGACATTAAAAGTATATTTGATAGGGATGAAGTGAGTTTCTTTTCTTAGCTTATCCACTATCACCATGATTGCATCATGTTGCTTGATTGTCTCAGGTAGACCAATAATGAAATCCATGGAGATTGTCTCCCATTTCCATTTTGGAATTGGTAAATAATGTAATAACCCTACTGGATGTTTGTGATCAAATTTTACATGTTGACACTCTAGACACTTGGAAATGTATTCTGCAATTCCTTTCTTCATCCTAGGTTAATAATATAATTTCCTTACTGTTGTTACCATTTTCTGGTAACTAAGATGACCTACATAGGTGTTGTCCCTCGACTAATGTTTTAGGAAACATTGGTCGGGTTTGACCACTTTTGGACATCGATAGGTTGGTCAAAGATGGAGCACCCAGGCAGAGCTGAGATCGCAGGATCTCACTTGTTTTGTGGGCTTTGTGGACCCATCATGGGGTTATTAGGGTTTTGTAATGGGTTATGGGATGTCGGCCCATGGTTTTACCCATGTTTAGGCCCCTTTGTAAATATAAAAGTATAAATAAGAAGGAATGTAATGTAGAAGTAGACGAAGTAAGTAGCTAAGTGCAAGAGGCAAGTAGTTCTGAGTTGCTTGGTGCAATAGAACATGTATGTAAGGCTTTGTGCTTGATAGAGGAGTTAGCTCTGTGCCCTGACCTGATTTTGGGAAGGTGGATCTAGTGTGTAGTGCACAGATCACCTGTCCAGTGCGAAGCTTGGCTCAGTGGCTTGCTGCATAGAAGAAGATGAATGTAAGAGATTGAAGCCTAATAAAGAAGAAGAAGCAGTTGGTGGACATAGCCCGACACTGGGGTGAACCACGTATATCATGTGTTGATGGTTTTGTTTGTGCTGTAATGTTTATGCTATGGATTTTCTTAGTGCCTTGAATTTTATGAATGATAGATAGATCTATGAATGCTTAGTGATGTATCTATGTTGAATGAGTTAGATCTAACTTCTAATGCTAAGTGCAATGTATATTTTTTTATTGTTACTGTGTCGATCGATATTTAGGGTTTGATCTGCGATGTGAATAAAGATAATGAACTAACATGTGTTGTTCCTATGTACTCTGCAAAGTGTTATAATCACAGATCTGTGTCCCAACTTGTCTATAGACACTTGAGTCCTGTAACCCCCTTGCCTCTACCTTGGGTGAGACTTCGCCTGTTTCACAGGTGTTTCCGAAAGGGACAGTAGTTTGGGTTTTGTTTGTGCATTGTTGAAGCGTTGAACCCTGGGTCTGCCCCTGTGCCAACAAATGGTTATGTTGTCAAGACCTGAAACTGTGATTGATAGGAACTGAAAGAAAAGAGAAGCTCTGTGCATAGATCTACTACTATAGTGAGCAACATTCTACTTGACTTGCAAATCTCTATGCTAAGAAAGAGACCCGATCTGAAGGAAAAGAGGTAAGATCTTGAAACAAGTAAATCTTTATGCTTGGATAGAGTAAGTAAAGTGGAAATTTTTGTTTCGAAAGAATGAATCTAGGTATGTTTGATAGATTATGTCCTAGTCTGAAAGCTAGGGTACAATTAGAATAAAGAATTGATCTGAATGAATTTGATGGAAATAGAGAAAGATATGTTATTCCTATGCATAAAAATAATTTTTGGACTAATAAGTGGATGCAGGAACCTAGAAATAATTTTTGCATATTGCAAGTCCAGCACTGTGATCTTAATGCGCAATGCAAGAAAAGTTGAGGAAATTATAAGAGAAAGAGAGGATCGACATTATGTTATAACTATAGAATACCAGGACATCTTGCTAAGGACTGCCCTGGTATAGGTCCTATTTGTCTTTGTTGTAAAATTGTTGGTCATGAAGTTGAGGATTGTCCTAGGATGATTGCTAAAGTAGAACAGATGAACATGAGTCAAGAGAATAAGAGCATGTTAGAAGATCAGAAAGATAAATACTCAAAGGAAGTTCAGACTACATTAGAACAGTTTAAAGAATTGATGAATGATCACAAAGATATCATTTTGCCAGAGATCTTGAAAGAAAAACAACACATAGATATAAGAATAGGAGACTTCGACATAGACTGTTTCTCGGATGAGGAATCACAAGTGAATATTATGCCAAAAAGCACTTGGGAAATTTTGGGGAAACCCACTATGGTACCTTCGCTAGGAAGGATAGGCTTGTTCAAAGGAAATGTGATAACCCTATGTGGAAGAATTACTAATGTACCTGTTATTATCCATGGAACATCGACAGAACAAGAATTTGAAGTTATTAGGTTTGTTGAGAACAATGCCCCTTTTCCACTTTTGTTAGGAACGACTTGGATCGATAAGGATCATATCAAAAGGGAAGAAGAGGAAGAAGTTATAGAAAAGAAAAAGCAAGAACCAAGGGATCTCATAGCTAGAAAAATAGATTGATTAATAGAAGAACGAGAAGTTGAGTCAAAGCAACAGAAGACCAGAGAATTATCTATTCAGGTTGAAAGAACACAAGAAGGTTTAAAGGACCTATCCATGCAAGAAGAAAGTATTTCCACCCATGAAATAGTAAGCAAAGAGGGATTAGCTTTGAACCCTTTGAGAGCACATCAGCAACGCGAAGTCACTATGCTAAGAAAAGATAAGAATAAGAATGGAAAGAGGAATCTAGAGACTTAGATCACAGGAAAGAAAGCACGAAAGCTCAGTAGGAAGAAAGCCAAGTTATAAAAGCTACAAGAAGTTACAGATATGATTTCTCATGTAGTAGGCTTGCAGGCTCTGAACCTCGCTAGAACAACAGAACCACGTAGAATGGGACTTTGTCGTGGCGAAGCCATATGACTTTTGAAGGCACCATGACCATTAGAACGATGCTTCAAATGGTTAGGAAACACATTTATGGGTAAATATAATGCATTTGGGATGTTGAGACCGCTCCATAACAGATGAATTCACATTGATTGAGGCATTTGTTCCCATTGGAAGAATCTGTTACGACGCTTGCTTATTTAACTCGTTGGACGCTACCCTGAGACCACTTTTTTCTACCCATGATTATCTAAGCTAACATAGAATTGATTGTGTGTGTCGAACTATGCTATCAGACCTACCCATATGTTTTTTACCCCACTATCAGTTTACCTACCCCGACTTATTTGTTAATAGTGAGAATGTCAACCGAGCGCACCAAGCTAGAGAAATCTATTGAAGAAGTTCTCAAGAATTTTATGGCTAATAAAGATATTTCCTAGGGAGTACAGGCATCGTCGAACAGAGGAATATAGGCATCCCCCTCGACTAGATGTCGCTTGAAACGTGTCGACCCTACTACTGAGAAGCGAAGTAAGCATCACAACGATTTGGCTAATGTAAAGCAGATACCATCGATCTTACCTGACTATATCCCGCCTTTGGCTGGAGCAGTTAACTGCGATAGAATTCCACGGGACTCCGAGTATACATTTATCATCATGTACATCCCGAAGGGGATATGTGTATAAGGAAGCCAGTTGTGACAGATCCCATCCTTGAAGAACAACGGCTTTAACCTTGGCGATAGGAAGAACTACGCGATGCTCACGCCACATAGATACTGATGAAGACGACTAGGAAGAAGCCTCGCATAGTCTCCCATTCGTGGATTAAGGATCTTGCGTAGTCCACGATACTCAAAGTGATGAAGATTCCTCACTTTGGCCGACATCAGGAGGTTAACTCTTGCGTTAAACTCCTCTTGTCATGCTATCAGGGAGGATATCTATGGCTTGACAAGCGCATTATTGTGGATCCAACACTGATCCACCTGATCATGGGACTGAGCATGCAGGGACCCAACCCTCAACAGTTATACCAGGGGAAGACTTCAGATCGCTCCTTGGCACAGCCCATAAAGGAGGCATATGGTGAAGTTGAAAAGGGAAAGTGAGGCTACAAGGTAGCCTCCATCTAGGATGGTGCAGTGTGCCTAGCTTGTCAGCTTATAGCTGGCAAGCTCATCAGAAAGAACCACCCAATGCAGGTCACAGGATTCGTGGTGGACCTCGCAAGAAAATGCAGGGAGGGGATGCAAATGAATTGGGAGAGCTACCCTGTCAACTAGCTCGAGAAAGACTACTGCGAAGCGCAGGATCAAGGATACAAGTTCATTTTTAGCTGGTTGCTGGTGTTGATCGCATTTGTCACTTGGAAAATGTTGGAAGGAGATGCCTTCCTAGACATAGAACCTTTGGAGCCATTGGCCGTGAAGTTATCCACTCTATGGTACAAGAATGACATGTTGAAGAAGTGGCAGTCGAACGTAGTGTTCCACGCTTACTACTAACAGTTGAAGGTTTCCATAGAATCATTCCCTCGCATGACTCCATGAACATTGCACCATTATAGGACATTCACTAAGTTCCACGCAGATCGTTATTTCATTTATATCACTGCGCCCAGGGATGAGAGAAAAGAGAAATTATAGTCCTACTATAAGTTGACCAACAAAGATATGGAGGAAATCACCAACGAATGGCCGACAAAGTTCCTTGTACTAGTTGATGATGCATAACTCTATGACCCTGATATTATAGGAAGTCCCTTGGTCACCTAGGTCAAGTATGACGGACAGACTAGCACGAAGAAGAAGAATAAAAAGGAGGAATTCCAATACATAGAAACTGATGAGGAGGTCAACGCCTTGGAGGAAAGTGGGCCTGGCTTGCTTGCAAGAGGAGGAGGAGACAAAGTGAATCAAGAAGGAGGAGGGGAAGAAGGAGAAAATAAAGGAGAAGGCGAATTTACACCATCAAAGGACCCCCTTACCAAGGTAGAAACACAGAAGAAGAGGAAGGGTTCTCCGCAGAAACCCTCAACAAGAAAGAAGACCCGCGCTAGTAAACCCTAGATGGAGGCCACCCTCATAGAAGACGATGTAAGCCTAGTCCGCAGAGTGATGTAGGATGTGTCTGAGGACATACTCCAAAGATATGGCGCAAAGAAGGAGGAGATGTATGAGAGAATAGAGAAATAACTAAAAGAGATGCAACAAGCCATTCGTTCAGTCCATGCAGTCCCTACTATGCCCTCTTCATCATAGGTTGAAGATTTGGGGGATGAACCAGCCCAACTTCGAATACTGGCAGATGCAACAGAGGCTCAACTTCTACTAGTCCAAGAAGAAAAGGAAGAGGTTATAGAATCCCTAAAGAAAGAAAAAGAATAAATATTGGAGAAACTACTAGTTGCACGGCACTGTGTCACCACTGAATAGAATGAGAGGGATGAATTATGGGCGATGCTTGAGGGAGACAAAGAGAATATACAAAAGGAAAAGTACCAGCTACTCATAGAGAATACTGCAGTCAAGGAAGTGGTGAGAAAAGCACTTCACTCTATGCTATGTTCAGTACAAGAGGAACATAATATAGTTGAGGTCCAAGTGACGAAGCTCATTGAGGCCATCCAACAGGTTCAATTAAGGGTAACAAAGTTGGAGCTTCAAGCAGTACCAAGCACTCTGCAGGAAGTACATGACTAGAGAGAGGAAGCCACTAAGAGCGTAGTGGAAAGGATCATATTCCTCACCTCATAATGAAATAAGTTAAGAAATAGAAGCACACAAACCTATGAATGCCTCATAGAATACCTAGAGCTTAAGAAGTTGGAAGCACAACTACAGGAGGTGCAACAATAGGCACTGACAGTTCAAGCACATATGAATTCACTCAATCTAATCGAGAGAATGAAGAGATTGATAAGAACAACGCACAACCCAACAGTAGATTACTCCCATCCAGGGTAGAGTCATGGAGGTTACATAGAGGCTACAACCGGTGCAGGAGGAAGCCTGCGCGGTGTTTGAAGAGATCGAAGGACAGGGTTCACAACTGGACCAAGTAGTTGCAACAGTGGAATAGTGCTTGGAAGTGCCTATTACAGAGAAATTGATCCAAGAGTTCGTTGAGCATGAGGCTCAGGCAAAGCATCAAGTCGAGGCAACACTGCCTAGATCTGAGTGACTCGGGACAAGTCACATGTGTGTGTTGGGGGCCTGTTGGCCCTCGACCAAGTTTTGAGGAAACATTGGTCGGGTTTGACCACTTTTGGACATCGACAGGCTGGTCGAAATGGAGCACCCAGGCAAAGATGAGATCGCAGGATCTCACTTGTTTTATGGGATTTGTGGACCCAACTTGGTGTTCTTAGGGTTTTGTAATGGGTTATGGGATGTTGACCCATGGGTTTGCCCATGTTTAGGCCTCTTTGTAAATGTAAAAGTATAAATAAGAAGGAATGTAATGTAGAAGTAGGCAAAGTAAGTAGCTAAGTGATAATTAAATATCTAAGTGCAATAGGTAAGTAGTTCTAAGTTTCTTGGTGCAACAAAACATGTATTTAAGGCTTTGTGCTTGATAGAGGAGTTGGCTCTTTGCCCTGACCTAATTTTGGGAAGGTGGATCTAGTTTGCAGTGCACATATCACCTGTCCAGTGCAAATTTTGGCTCAGTGGTTTGGTGCAGAGGAGCAGATGAATGTAAGAGATTGAATCCTAATAAAGGAGAAGAAGTAGTTGGTGGATGTAGCCCCACACTGGGGTGAACCACGTATATCATGTGTTGATGGTTTTTTTTGTGCTATAATGTTTATGCTATGGATTTTCTTAGTGGCTTGAATGTTATGAATGATAGATATATTTGTGAAGGCTTAGAGTTGTGTCTATGCTGAATGAGTTAGATCTAACTTCTGATGCTAAGTGTGATATATGTTTTTTTATTGTTACTGCGTCAATCGATATTTAGGGTTTGATCTGCGATGTGAATAAAGATAATGAACTAATGTGTGTTTTTCTTAAGTACTCTACGAAGTGTTCTAATCACATATCTGTGTCCTAGCTTGGTTACAGACACTTGAGTCCTGTAACCCTCATTGCCTCTACCTCGGGTGAGACTTCGCTTGCTTTGCAGGTGTTGTCGAAAGGGTCAGTAGTTAGGGTTTTGTTGGTGTGTTGTTGAAGTGTTGAACCCTAGGTCTGCCCCTGTGCCAAAAATTGGGTATCCTATGGAAATCATCCATAATCAATCTCTTCAGGTCTACTGACTATGGTACATATAACATGTTATTATACAATAGTAGATTATTAGCCCCAAGTTGATATTCTTCATATTTTCTCTCCCAGGTTTCTTATTGCAACCCTCATTTTACCTGATTAAAGAACTTGTCTCCTTGTAAGAGGGATTTGATCCTTCATTGGATGTCATACTCCCCTACACTTGATGTTGCTAAGTGTATAGATTGCACACTCTGATTGACTGCATCTGGTACTTTATTTTCCTTTCCCTTTATGTGTTTGATTTCAAAATCAGACTCATTGATCAGTTCCATCCATATGGCTTGTCTAGCATCTAACCTCGGTTGGTACAAAAAATACTTCAGACCACAATGGTTTGTTATCAAGATGAACCTACTTCCGAGCAAGTAATTCCTCTACATTTTCAACTCATGCACAATTGTTGCGAGTTATGTATCATGAGTGACATACTTCTACTTGTTCTCATTCAATTTTTGTCACTCATAACTTATCACTTTCCCTTATTGCATAAGACCTCCAATGATTGCTTCCTTGCAAGCATCAGTACAAACCAACAAATATTTCTCAGGGTTTTCAATATTCAAAGCATGAGCGTTGGTCATAAGGTGTTGGTTGTGGAGCCTGATTATCTTCCTGATTCAGAGGTCCTTGCTTTCAGCCATGTTTATACCCCATGAAGTATTTACACCCCAGAAGTATGTACACTCTTCCACGCGGGGGAGTGCAGAGGTGGGGTACCCCCTCTGTGGGGTCCGAGGGGGCTATCCCCCCAGCTGGGGGGTCTGTGGGCAATTGGGCCCCCAACGAGGGTTCGGGGGCAAAGCCCTCGAAGCAAAAATTGCCTTGTAAAAGTATATTGTAATTTCATTGTAAATCTGGACCGTTCATTATAAGGTCGCAGATCTAACGGTAGAGATTATGTTAGGGTTTTTTTCCCTAGAAGGCAACCCTCTTTTATGAGGGNTTGCAACTGAAACCAAATCAAATGAAAACTGCTGAAAAAGAGATGCTCAGAATGCTAATCTTATTCACATTCTCCTACCTACCCTATGCTACTGATAATTTTTCCATTCTAACTTATACAATAATGCCAATGCAGCCAATCAAGTAGTTGTTGAGACCAGAGGGATTTTTGACTGCTCGTTAGCACGGTGAAAATCACAGCTTGACCTTTTTCCCATAGACTCAAAAATGCAAAGTGTAAAGGCCACTGCTGAAAACATATTTGATATTTACCATAAAGACCTCGACAATCTTGAAGAACAAAAGTAGTTCCAGTGATAGGTTGAGGCTCTATAGTGAAATTTTTTTCCATATAGGTAGCTATAGGATCAAGGTAGAAATGACATGTTCCTTGATTTGTGGATTCTGCCAGGCGAGCAACATGCTCTGGCACTGTACCTATTTTATTTTCATCCTCATGCATTTCCTGACATGGATACAACTTTTCTGATGGGCTTTTTGCTGAAAACACCCTTGTAGTTGACTATCTTATCATATCCATATCAGAACAACTTTTTATCCCATGGTTGGATGATGGAAAATGACTTTGACAACACAGGTCATCCAATCGATCAGATATTGGATCCTGTAGAAATTGAACTGAATGTTGCATTGGTTCCACTGCAACTTCTTGATTTTCTGTGTATTTATCCTTTAGCATATACTCAAGATTCTTTTTCAAAAACTGAAATGAATTAAAGCATAATGGTACAGAGTTGTTTTGAATTAACTCAGAATTTGTCTCAGGCTTTAAGCTTTCATCCAGAATTTGAAAATCAATGTAGGTCAAGGGCTGCAATTCTGGGTTTAGAACAACCTTCATATCCTTAATGGCATCATCAACTGATTGATCAGAGGAATTTCTATCTTCACTATTTAGAATTGGCCTAGAGTTTCTTTTCAGAATTTGAAAAGATGAGAAACATAAGGGCAAAGTGTTTTCACTTACTCTGAGATTTTCTGCACATTGATCATTGTTGTCATAATTTCCATGTGTAGATTGATTGTCATATCTGAGCTGCAACTAATCTTCCTCCTGCCAACAACATGCTGCTTGTTTCTTTGAACAGTTAACCTCTATTTCAGCTTCATGATCATCATCATACTGGTCACACTTGGATAAATTATCCAAGTAGGGAATGTCATCAAACATGCACATCATATCAGCGAGTTGGGATGGAGCTTCATCTTTGACTATGTTGTGAATTGAATACATGAAAGAATCATTATTCAAAACATGGTACCAAGGATGAGCAACAAAATGTTTGGGAACTTTGACATTTTCTTTCTCTGAAATCAATGGACCATGATGTCTTTGGACGACAAGCTCATCTTTCCTATTGATCCCCTACATCATCTCTTCCATGGCACTGGCCAAAATCTCTAGTTTAGCTTCTGATGACTTCAGCTGCTCCTTTTCTTTGTCCTTTAACTTTGACCTTTTGATCAACAAGTTGGTATCCACATCAACTGCAATACTCTACATTTCTTCAAGGCTTGCAGTGTTCCTTTCTCTTAATTGGAATGCCATCTCAGGATCAAAGGCATCTGGGAAATGCAAGTGGGCTGATCCCGGGGGTGGCTTTATATCAACATGAATTGCATGAAATACCTTATTGAACCTTGCTGAAAACTATTGTACTGTTTCCCCTGGCTGTCTTTTCAAATGGTCATACTATTCCAAGATGAGAAAAACATTTCTCATGATCACCCACCTATCTAAGAAAACTTGCATGAACTACTGAAAATTTCTAATGCTTGCAACTGGAAGGTTCTTAAACCAATCTTTAACTTTACTTCCCAAAGACAGGGCAAACATTTTGATGCAGACATCATCATCTTCTACCTCAAAAAGGTCAAGAAAATCCTCAAGACTTTGGATATGCTTTTCAGCAGTAATATTGGCATTATCTCCATCAAACCTGGACAGATTATTGATGTAATTGACAGGGAGGTGATGGAGAAAAGGAGGCAAATATAGAAGCTTGTATCGATCTGGGAATTGTGCAAGCATAGGAGATGAAGCAAGGGGCTTACAAACATCCAGAGGTTTAGCAAGAGTAGGAGATAAAGCAAGAGTCTCATGTCTCACTAGGGTTTCTACAGGTGCATCTGGGATGTGCATAGGTGTATGAGTATGCACATAATCTACAAATGGGGATATGATCTCTTGACGCTCATCAATTAATAGATGGTCAAATTAATCTTTAGCAATATACTTTTGATCAGGCTTAGAAAAAGACAAGACATAATTGCAGATAAAACCAACGATGTCTTGAATGCAATTTGAGCTTGAGTACCTGGTATTTCTAGGCTGCTTGGTCATGCTTCAAATTCTTCCTCCGGTGGAGTCTTTGAGTTGGCATTGTCTAGAGTTTATTTGGAGTTGCCAGGTGAAAGATCTCAACCTTCTTCTATCTGGTCACTGTCCACCATCAGTGATCAGATCTGGAGCTTTGAAGTGTACTACTGGGGAAATTTCCCCAGTCAAGTCAAAATTTTGTTAGCACTCTGTAATTTTCCCAAGGCTGAAGAGGCAGTCACAGAGGCAACATCAAAACCACTTCGAGTCTTGGGTCTAGCCCTCCAAGACTCAGAGAGGGATCTCTCTATTTGATATAGCTTTGTTTGAAGAGAATATTAGGCTAGCTATGAAGAACATGGGTTTGTTTATGGATTTTGAGTTGGTTTGGTTAAGGCATGAAGGAACATTGGGCAACATGGAGTCAATGATAAAGAAAATAGATGAATGAATAACTAAAACAGGATGTAACCAGGAAAGATAATCATGCAAGTGGATTCTTTGAGCTTATAGAATGGGAAAGGAAGAAAATATTTGGATTCATTTCAAATGTAGAGCAGATTACAGCTGAATTCTACACTTCAAACTTGGAAGAAAACATAAATATTGCATTTGTTGGTTGTGGAGCCTGATTATCTTCCTGATTATGAGGTCCTTGCTTTTAGCGGTGTTTATACCCCATGAAGTATTTACACCCCAAAAGTATGTACACTCTTCCATGTGGGGGAGTGCAGAGGGGGGGTACCCCCTCTCCGGGGTCCGGGGGGCCTATCCCCCCGGCTGGGGGGTATGGGGGCAAGTGGGGGTTCGGGGGCGAAGCCCCCAAAGAAAAAATTGCCTTGTAAAAGTATATTGTAATTTCATTGTAAATCTGGACCATTCATTATAAGGTCACAGATCTAACGGTAGAGATTATGTTAGGGCTTTTTTCCCTAGAAGGAAACCCTCTTTTATGAGGGAAATGTATTGTGGCTATGGATGATGGTGAATATTGTATTCTGAGAGAGGAGACTGTGAGAGAAAGAAGAGGAAGTTACAATGGGTTTTTCTGTAGGTTGTATCCCTTCATTTGCTGGATAATAATAAAGGAAGGACCTGGCAATTTCTCTGGGGGACGTAGCCCACACTGGGTGAACCACGTAAATCTGTGTCTCTCTTGTATTGTGTGTCTTCTGTGTTTTGNTGTGTGTGTGTTGGAACTGTTTTGGGTTGACCTAGGTTCTACTTTAGATTTCCAAAAAACCTTGCAAACCGTCGACCCTTCTGGAGACCAAAAGAAAACACTGTGCACAAAGTGCACAATGTAGTCTCACCCAAGATGTCTTTATGGGTGACTGGAAGACCCAAATGCCTGCAATCATGGAAGGGATGCTATTGTGGGGATGCTAGACATTATTTCCTACTTCACCATATATCATATCTAACATTATAACACATCATTATCCATATCTACCATTATGTAACGAATTGTATTCATTAAAGTTCATTCTATAGTAAATAACATAACTATTCTAGTGCATGTTGCATTTTACTACTAACATATCTATGGATTCATCACAAACCATTGCAAGATATAAAAGAAACATTCCACACATAGACACACAATTTTATTGTGGTTCAGCCCCCTGGGCTACGTCCACAAATATATGTAATTCTTTTCTTCTTTATTATTCTTCATCAAGTTCATCATGCTGCACGTGTTACAATGAGGGGATATGATGTGAGGCTAACCAGGTAGCACCAAGTTCCACATCTTGAAACCCGACTCTCAATTAAAATATCCGATCCAAAATACTCTAACATTGACTCAGTGTAAGAACATCATCTCACACTCACTCTTTATTGATACTAGATTTCATATATCTCAACAACACCCTTTCCTTTATCTCACAACATATATTTATACCACAAAAATGGGTTAAAACCCGTTACATCAATGACCAAAACCATAACCCACAAATTATAAGTGTATTAGGTTTATCCACATTCTAAATTCCTACACGCGACTGATCCTCGATCCAACCGTTTCCTCGTTGCTCTGCATCATTATTCCTTCCTTTGATTCTCCTCTCTCTTGCGATGGCAGCTTTTCCTTATTTTCCCATGCTCCTTTTCTGGTCCAATTTCTGACAGACCTCAATAATTAATGCACATTTCCACAAAATGGCTACACCAATAGGCCCCCAACACTCACCTGTGTCTTGTCCTGAGCCACTCAGGAAATTTTTTCTTCTTGCATTGAATTCTCCATTGCATGGAATTTGCCTGAAATTTCTTCAACTTGAGTTTTTACCTATGCGCTCTTCTCTTATACCGTCTCCACAATCTGCATAGTGATATGCTCCTTCAAAAAATCTTCAGTATTCAAGCTAATTTTTTCAACTTGACCTTTGGTTGTGTAAATGCCATTAAACATTTGTTCTTCCCCTTCTTGTAGTGGCTCCAACTTAGCCTGCCCCGACTGCTTCTTTGCTTGTATAATTTTCAACTCTTCCTGTAAGTTCTTCATTTCCTGCGCGCTTCTCAATCTATCGGTTATTTCCATCGTCTTCTTCTTTTGCTTTAAATGTTGTATTGAAATATTTACTCCTTCTTCTTTCTGGACTAATTCATGCAGTTTCTCATCCTCCTAGATATTAGTCCATAATTGCACGCTCCTATCATATAGCTCTGTGATTTCCTAGATGATTTGCACAATGCTCTCCTTATGGCATGTCACCTCCTGCTCCCTTTGTGTTCTCACTTCTAGTGGAGTGCTTGGTGATAGAGTTATTTTAACTCAGTAATGTAGCTCCTGTAATTATCCATGGCCTACACGATTTTATTAATCTTCTACTATGTTGGTAAATTTTCTTCATGCACGTTGTCAGTAGTAGTTTTGAACACTTATTCAGTCTACTACTTTATTCTCTCCGCACATTTGTTTTTTTCCTCCCTATCAACGCACACCTGGTTGATTTTATATTCAGTGTCTCACTTACTTCCTTAGCCAACTGAAAATTTTTTGCATCTGCGCAAGCCCTTGATTGAATCTCATGTGCGACACTGACTTGGATTTTATACAATACCTTCGTTGGAACCTTGGGAAGTGTTGGTTGTGGAGCCTGATTATCTTCCTGATTCAGAGGTCCTTGCTTTCAGCCGTGTTTATACCCCATGAAGTATTTACACCCCAAAAGTATGTACACTCTTCCACGCG
>SNQJ01S0007790.1:196695-213700 GCA_010110895.2 Picea sitchensis | reverse complement strand
AGCACCAACTCCCTGTGTTCAAGCACCCACTTGAACCTTTGAGGACACCAGTCCTCCCTAGCTCCTCCCAACCACCTTGAAATATAAATCTTTGCTACTGAAACTTATTACAGTGATATGATGTTCAACAATGGCTTACCAGAATCATCACTATTTTGCTGCATTTCGTTGCTCTGTCTGCCTCATTTCCTTTCTGCACACATCACTTGCGTTGTCTTTTCTTCCGCTTTTTATGCTCTGTGTGCCATGTCCATTCACTACACAGTTCCTCTTCTGTGCTATTCAGTTGTTGCAATCTCCTCCTTCTTCACACATGAATCGCCTTCACCAACAACAACCACAACAAACTCCAATAGCAACAACAACCCTTCTCTTCTCTGTACCGTGTATATATAGCTTCTGTGCATCTTGTGCATGCAATATTCACCATTCCTCTACATGCTCATACCACGCCAATCTCCTCCACCTCTTGAGTGCTCTGCGTGATCATCATTGTAACTCTTCAACTTCTCTGGCTGTTTTCCCATGCGTTCAACATCACTGGATGTTATGCTGAGATTCCTCATCCTCTCTGGCAGTTGAGACTCTTCGTCTTCTCTGTGACAGTTGAGCTCACCTTCTCTGTTTTAGTTACATGCTTCCACGCTCATCTATCTGTCAATGCCTTCTAAGAATAGTCTTCCTTCACTTGGAAGAAGCTTGGAGACTCTTCTTCTCCTCTGATGATCACATAGGGGTCTCTTCAAATTCTCTAGCAGACGCCACCAATGGTTTCTGGTAGTTTCACTGTGTCGTGCATCAGTATCCCTCTGATCAACACTTGATCTGACGGTTCAGATTACATCGCGATTTCACATATCGCGATATCGAGATTCTTGATGTCAATAATCTTTGACATGTCCAAATCTCGATCCCCGAAACTCCCACTAGGATTGGAATCAACGGTCCAGATTCAACCTTAATCTGACGGCTCAGATTACATCGCGATTTCACATATCGCAATATCGGGATTCCTGATGTCAATAATCTTTGACATGTCAAACTCTCAATCCCCGAAACTCTGACAAGGACTGGAATCAACTGTCCAGATTCAACCTTAATCTGACGGCTCAGATTACATTGTGATTTCACATATCGTGATATCGGGATTCCTGATGTCAATAATCTTTGACATGTCCAACTCTCGATCCCCGAAACTCCGACAAGGACTGGAATCGAAGGTCCAGATTTGATCTTGATTCAACGACTGCGATTTAAGTTGAGATTTTTCATATCGTGAAATCGGGATTCCTGTTGCATTGTTTCTTTGACATTTCCAACACACGATCCTCGAAACTCTGACATGGTGTAAGTTTGCTGACGTCACATGTGTTAAATAACTTCCACGTGTCACCCTAATTCGTGACTTACATATGCTTGGCATGTTGAATCAGTCTGACACTTGTCATTACCTGGTTGTGCCACGTGTTCCTAGCTGACGTGGTTTGCTGACATGAGTCAGATCGACGGTCTAGATCACATCTTTATCTGACGGTTCAGATTCAGTCAGGATTTTGCATATTGAAAAATTGGGATTTCTGTGGATGATATTACTTGTCATATCCAACTCTCGATCCCCAAAAATCTGACAGGGAGTCGGGTCAATGATCCACATAACCCCCTGAGATGGACGGTCCTCCTGCTTTTAGGATTTGTGAGCCCTCTACTCCTTGCACTTTTAAAGATCGTGCAGGTTTTCCTCGATCCAACGGTGGTCAGACCCTACACTCAGATCTGACGCCTGAGATCTATCCTCCTCTTCAACGTGCTCTTCTTGTCTTTATTTAGATCTAACGACCCTCATGCTGTCGAGATTTGTGAGCCCTCTACTCCTTGCACTTTAAAGAACGTACAGGTTCTCCTCGATCCAATGGTGGTCGGACCCTGCACTGGGGTCTAACACCCGAGATCTATCCTCCATATTTGTGTGCTCCTCTTGTCTACATTGAGATCTGACGGTCATCGAGAATTCGAGATGGGATCCAACGACCACCGACGCTTCTCCTCCAAGCTTACACATCCTTCTTACTTTGAAGAATTTCTAAGTGTCAAAGGCCTCGACCTTTGATCCACCTGTGATCCTAAGTACACTATTTCCCTTGAGCTTTAGTCATGAGTTAACCTCATCCCTGGTGCACATCTACGCACTGCATTCGACTCTGCGCTAATTCCTCCTGAGCTTACGTTGTTCCTGTTTTTCCATCGATGCACACTCTGATCCTGCCATCTTCACTGTTGTACTTGCCATCAATGACAAACATACGCTACCTGTTAAACATTTGCCAACACTTTTGACGTTGGTACTTCTTCGAGCACAAGATATATCAAAAAATCAAGATCTCTCTTGGGAGGTAGTCCAGGAACCTCCTCTGGAAATACATCCTTAAACTCCCACAACACAGGATGATCTTCGGTATTCAACTCTTTTCCTTCTGCCGAGTTGAGTAATTGTATCGCATACAAGGGGCACCCTTTCTGACTAAATTTCTTAAGTTGTAATGTCGATATTTGTCTAAATGAAATCGACTTCCAAATGCCTTGAAAAATATTTGTGTTTCCTTATTATTCTTCACCTTCCAATTTTTTCTAGTAACAATTCATTTTTTTCCTTGTGGGTAGCTAGTCAATCCATAGCTAACAACATGTCATAAGATGCTAAGGGTAGAATATTCAAGGTTGCTTGAGTAAGCAGTCTACTCATCTCAAATGGATAGGCTTCTATCATTCCTGCCACTTTTAGCTTAGTTATTGTTGCTAATTGGACCAACCATGTATTTGCATGCTTCTTCCTTTGTAAGGCACATGCTTCAACAACTTGGGGTGAAAAAAAACTAAGGTTAGATCTAGGTTCAATTAAAATAGAAACATGTTGTCTGGCGATTATACCTTTTAGCTCCACTACTGAATCTTGGTGATCTATTTTTTGATTCTCTACAACTGCATTTATTCTTAGGAATCTTCTGGAAACATCCTTGACAGTAGCATCTTCCTACTTGTGATAAAATATCTTCCCATATTGTTTACTATCAGGGAAATCCCTCATCAAGTGTGGTTCTCCACAACCCCAACATTGCAAAGGTCCTTTCTTGGATTCCTTTGATATTTCTCTTACATGTTCTACTAGTTTATTTCCACTCCGAGATGGAAATTTATGTTGATGCACATTTCTACTTGGCTGACCCAACTACTTACCATTGTTTGGATTCTTGTAAGGAAATAATTTAAATCCATTTTTTTGGAATCCACCCTTATCCTTTTTTTCTAGTCTTTAGAAGGCTCTTTATTATGTTTATAATGATCATAAAAACACTTGGCCTTCCTTATAGTCTTTTCCAGTGTCTTGGGATTTTCAAACTCAATTTTGTCCTAGTAGGACTGTGGAAATACACTAAGAAAATGTTGTATCCTTGCTTTCTCATCCTTGAGGTAAGGAACATACCTCAACGATTCCATAAATATTTTAGCATATGCATCCATAGTGATTTTTCCCAACTTATTCTCACAGAATTCCTTGATTTTATCATCATAATATTTCTCTAATAGATATGTCTTTCAAAAGTATTTCTCAAATTTCTTCCAGGTCAGTTTTATTTCCTTCAGTCCTTTGATCTCCTTGATATCCTCCCACCATATGGAATCTCCTCCATTCATATTAAATATGGAAATCCTTGCCTTAGTATTTTTGGAGTAATTATGTACCTGAAATTACTTCTTCAAACCAAGTAACCAAATCTTGGCTTCTTCTTCGTTCTTGATTTCTCCATCAAAGGTAGGTGACTTAGCCTTCATGTATTCCTCAATCAGGGAACTCTATGAATGTCTCTTTATTTTTTTCTTAGGGTCTCTTGATCCAGTGTCACTTCTAGACAACTCCTCAGAAGAAATATTCCTACTGGATGACTTTGTGGAAATACTCCCACCGGATTTACTCTTCCTGGAATTCCGATGCCTCCTATTGAAAGAACTATTTCCTATATTTATATGGGATAATATGTGCTTTTCGGAATATGAAGGGGTTTTCAACCTCTCCAACCACTACAACTCTACATTACTAGGGCCTTGTTATTGAATCTTCTGAATCTCAAACAAGCTCTGTAGTAGAATTTCATTCAGTTCTGTTTGTTTCGCCTAAGCTCTCATGAGTCTCTAATTGTCTACCTTCATACTTATGAAAATAAATACCAAATCTAGAGGGGTTTCTCTATCCCTATGAACTTCGTATTCCTCATCTTAGAAGTGTGATGTGCCCTCCATGCTACACTACACCATTCACTTCCATTGTCCTATGTGTTGAAATAGAAAAACATTCTTATCCATTACATAAATCAACATCATATCATGCATTCTTGGAAAATAAAAGAATTTTTAAACAATATTAAGCAACGTTTGTGACCTATACAAGTCTATATTTTGAACTTTTCTCTAATACCACTTTGTAACACACTTGACCCCCTATCCACTCTTAGGTTGGTGGGATTTTTAGTTTTCCTCTTCTTGAACACCTGGGATGAGCATTTAGGTTCATTAGTGCCTATATGAAGACTTCTCTTTTCACAACACATACCATATTAACTCTTGTAACTCATTGAGAAAACCCTCCACGGGGTTTTCTATGGTAATCAGGGACTTAGACACCCCCAATAAGATGGTCAACATCCCTCTCGACCTCATAATAATGACCTGTGACTATTTAGACTCATTCCTGTTCGGATGCTCAATCACCATAGTTGACCTTCTTTCTGATGGCATTGTTCCAACATATCATCCTCAAGGATCCAACATCCCTTGAACCAAGGTTTACAATGATGATGATTAAATCATAGTTTCTACCTACATGAAGGTTATACTTCCTTTAAATGTTCAATATTCCTATTAGGATTCAGACCCATAGAATCCATGGTTGAAATAAAATATTGGCATATGTCAATCAACAATTCACCTTCATTATCGTAGTCCCTCCCCATCGGTGCATATCCATTAAAGTGCCATGAACAACTCTGATGGACTTAGTCTTAACTCACTCCCTCCAACTGATCGATTGTTCCATGATTATCTCATATGACGGATGTCGTGTGTCTTGCGGTTTAAAATTGTTCACCAAATCAGATTTATGAACCCTCCTCCTCAGAGTTATTCACACGAGATCCAACAACTGATATATCATGATAAAATTATTGATACATCTATGGTCCTCAGACTTCCCCATCGTTGGAATCCTATTCTAATCATCTTCCTGGACCTCTCATGGTCCTTTCTCCAATACACTAAAAACTGGATCCAACAGTCCAAAATTGATCATGGTCACACTTTGATAGATCAATGATCCTCATTGACTTGGATTATCTCCATCAGAGTCTTATAACAATCCTCCATCTGGTCACTTAGTTGGTAATACCATCTGACCAATGGTCTAGATCTGTTTTCTTAATCGAATCAATGGCTCTAAACCTCCCAAACTTAAAACATTGGTTCCCTTCTTGATATTAGTCTGATTCGGGACTTATAAAATTCACGGTCACTCCTATGGTATTTTATAAGGTTCTACCAAGTCTTAAGAGCCCAAAATTTAACTCTTAAATAGACTAAGTGTTGAGCCTCCTTTTTTTCACCTCCAATTGCCTCATCTTGCCCATATCCTAACTAATTTTTCCTAATACTGATGCACTTTCTACCTAGTTTCCTCATCAAACATGCCCTTTAAACAATTATTCCATACCCATGAGGCAACAATGATGTTTAATCATAATTTATGGTGATTTATTAATATTTAGGATTGAATATTTGATCTTAAAATAACTTTCTAGTTACTTTGGATGGTTCAAGCAAACTTCATGATAACAGTTCATGTTGTTGAGATCATTCGATACTCATTGTTGAGATCGTTCGGTACCTGTTGTTGAGATCATTTGGTACCCATTTCTAAGATCGTTCAGTACCCGTTTATTACGCTCATCCGATACTAAATTGTATTCTTGTGTGCATCCGATACTAATTGTTACACTCGTCCGGTACCAACTTGTATGATTGTGTGCGTCCGGTACCAAGTTATGTAGTTGTGCACGTCCGATACCTTTTCTGAATTCCCAGGATTGGTTTTTGGAACGATATTGTTCTTGATGAGTTAAAGTAATTTTGTTGGTTGGAACATTCTCTGTTCATTAGAGGTCACGATACATTTCATCACTCATGCACTTTGTGTCATGAGGATGAAATCCTTTCCTTAAAAATAGATGTATCATCCAATTGTAATAATTATACAAATATTTGATGTTATATTTAGAATTAGATTGTAATGGCTGCTTCTCTTTAAAAGAGAGAGCCTTGTAGATGATAGGATATAGATAAATAAAATAAAGCACAATTATGTTGTAAGTTTGGTTCTGGAACGATTGTGGATTGTACCTCCATTTTTATGAAGCAATGATATAATTTTTGTTTAAAGATTATATGTTTGTGCTTAGATATTCTCTACTATAAGCTTTCTTAAGAGCTACCTTATTGGTACGACAAGGGCCCACCAACCCAACTAAGGTAAGTCTCTTTGTAATTAATTGTGAATATGATTATGATTTTCTGTGTGTGTGTGTGTGAACATAGTACTTTCATGTTTTGATTACAACATTTAATTCATTCTCTGGTATGTTTCAGTGATGCATTTAGTAGCAGGTCCCCTGGATGTACAGTAATTTTTAATAAGAGAGAGTTGTGTGTGTGAGATCTCTGAGTAATGATTTGACATCTTTGTGTGAGTATGTGAGAACAATTATTCAATTTAAGTTCTTTAATGTTTTGTCTAGACAAATATTGTAGTCTTGTTTTCATTCTGCAAATCTAAGGACATGTTGGATCTCCATCTTTCACCATACACGAGCCTGTAATGGAGAATTCTACCATACTCAAATTTATTTCCCATAATTGATTAGGTTACACTTTGCATACACATGTACAATTAAGACCTCCATCTCTCACCATACATGCACTTATAATGGAGTGTTTTTACCCTGCCTAGTAGTTATTTTAATCTTGGTTAAGTTTCCAGAATGTTAATGGTTGTTAGTGTTGTTTTCCCAAGAGATAGAATCATAGTTCATATCTATCTTTAATGAGCCAACAATGAGCAGATCCATTCCCTGAGAAATAATTCTGAATTATGCATTTGTTGATCAATTTTTCTTTCTAAATTTTGAATTTTATATGTGGAGTGTTATTTGAAAGGTGTGAAATAGAGTATTTAGTTTTGAAATAAATTTCTTACATAGACTATACTCAGCAGACATAGACAATTATATGTTATCGATACATACACTACATCAACTCTATTGATTACGAAATTGGATTGACATATTAAATGATTGCAATTTATTGAACATATAATTGCACCAACATTTTGGCACGGTTTCCGGGGAGTTGTAAATGGTAATAGGTAGTGTTTTTCATTAGATTTCTTTTATGGTTTTGGAGTGGTTTTAAGGGCGACCTGAGGGAAGGGAGAAGATGGTAAGATGTGAGGGAAGAGCACACACATCCACTTTAGTGGGGTGGCTCCAAAGTGAGGTTGTCCTCTTACTTTCAGTAGTTGAATTTTGTGTGAGTTAGTATTTAGATATTTTTTTATACATAAACGTAGAGATATAAAAAGTAGATTTGTTACATCTAAAATTGCATAAAATCCAAGAACCCCCCCCCAAAGTTACAGAAAAATCAAGAAAAAACCCCCATACTAACTTAGCTAGTGTTTGTGTAGGAAAAATCCTCAGAGGGGAGAGTTCAAAGGAAATAATCGAAACTACAACCAAAGTTCCCAAATCCAAAGCTATTGTTTAGATTGAAAACATAGTACAACAAGAAAGAAGGGAAGCACTGGCCAGGGATGATTTTAAGGATGGAAATTTATTTTAAAATGTGGAAACCTTGGCGAATCTTACTAATCCTTCATATGCCAACTATAAATGATTGGCAATATTTTTGTAAAAATATTCAAATTTCTAAGGATTTTATATAGTTTTTATAAAATTTTAGCGATTTTTAAGGTAAAATAATTTTATCCTATAGAATTTGGGCGAATCATTTTTAAAATAACGAATCTTGTTTTTGGAAAAAACATGGAAAATTAGCCCATGAACGAAATTTAGCCCCTAAAATCATCCCTGGCACTGGCAACCCAATCAGAAGGAAGAGTTGGAAAAGAGGCAGAGGTAGTGGTAGAAGAGGTTGAATCTTGCATTGGAGCAACACACAAACTATTGGAATAGTTGGATATACCAACTAACCCAGTGGTTGAACCATCACTTAGTGGGGATACATCACCAACAACCTACAACATGCTATTTGGAGATATGGTGAATGAAGAGGGAAATGCAAACAATGAAACCAAGACATCTGGATTTCCAATAATAGACATTACCAGAGATGTTTCTATGAATAATATTTCGTTGTCAACACTACCTCACTTCCATGGTATATAAATAGAAGATCTTGATTCATTTTTGTTTGAATTTGATATACTATGTCGGAGTTATAATTACATTGATAATGCACAAAAACTAAAACTCTTTCCAACCACACTGAAAGACTCATCATTAAGGTGGTTTACGAGCCTAGGAGAACACACTATCTTATATTGGGATGGTATGAGGGATACCTTCCTCCATAAATATCGGGACTATTGTAGACCTAGGGATGCTAGGAATGACATATTTAAAATGCAACGGTCTTAGGAGGAAAGTTTGGAATATTACCTAGAAAGGTTCCTAAATAACTATAAAATGATGAAACAATTTTCCTTAGACACAACCACAATTAGGACCATCTTCCTAAAGGGTATAATGGATGATTGTATCGAGGTACTAAACCTCATGAGTTCTTTGGATGTATATCAGAATTCATTTGTAGACATTGTAGAGTATTGTAAAAGGTACTCTCACAACCAAGCCAAAAAAAGAAAAAGTGTAAGGATCCTATAGGCATAACTACCAAACCTGCTCCAAGAGGTGTTACAAGGATAAAATTAGGGAATCTACTTGAAAAATTCAAAACATACGTCCTAAATACAATCAACATCCAGTTAGACACTATGAAAATAAAAAAATAATAACAAGAAGAAAATGCTACTTTAGCAATTTTCTCTCCTCGGTGTAGGAAGAAGCACCCTGAAAAATAATGTCCTATTAATGTTATTGAAATCTATGGCCTTTGTACAGAACATCACCCTACCAATGAGTTCCCTTCTTTACCTGGACTAAAATCCATTTTCAATGGAGGGGGAGAACCTTGGGAAACATCATATCCCCCCAAGAGAGCATGGAGACAACAAAATCCTAACATGTTTTACGACCCTACCACACAATACCCACAAAAACAATGGATTCCTCCAATGCTTGATTCTCAATGGACACATCAGCAACCACAAATCCAATCCTAGAAACAAGGATGGAGAATCCCTGCATATGGGAATTTTCCTTTTCAACCACCAATTCTTCCTACTTACTAACAATATCCTTCAAATATCTCTTAGTTGTTACCAAGATTTAATCCATCTTCTTTACTTCCACCTTCCCATCTGCAACAATAACTCACCTTTCCTTTGAACCCAAGTTAGCAGCAACAAATGCAAGTTGCACCTAATCCAAACCTCCCTCGAAATACTCCTATTCTTGCACAACCCATCCCTAATCCAACCAATAGAACTACTCAACCTGTACAGAATCTTAAAGTATAGACTTTCCCAACTTATGTAATAACTCCTACGTCACTAAATGAAATTCAATTGAGATCTGGGAAAGTCTTGAATAAACCAAATTCTACAATGGTTATTTGAGAAGAGGAACACATAGATGACCAACCCAATGAATAAGAAGACATC
This sequence comes from Picea sitchensis, assembly GCA_010110895.2. Classification (NCBI taxonomy): domain Eukaryota; kingdom Viridiplantae; phylum Streptophyta; class Pinopsida; order Pinales; family Pinaceae; genus Picea; species Picea sitchensis. The sequence continues at coordinate 203,799 of SNQJ01S0007790.1, read as the reverse complement.
CTTGTACAAGAGGAAATTCCCCCTCAAACTCCTCAACCATAAAAAATACCTCAGAAAGATAATACTCCACCCTATCCAGAAAGGTTACTTGTGAAGAAACCTAAGGTACCTCTAGGACATGAATTAGAATATTAAATAAGGAGTGTATGTGTAAATATTCCCCTACTCCAAGCCATTAAATATATTCCTATCTATGCTAAAAATATAAGGTATCTTTGCATAAAAAATCGTAGAAGGAAGAGGAAGGAACCTCCTATCATAAAAGTGGTTGGACAACTATCAGAATTTATATCAGAAATTCCATCCAAATATAATAACCCAGGAAACCCAATGGTGATTGTAGAAATTAATGGTATTTCTTTGACAAATACCCTTATCGATCTAGGAGAAGCAATAAATGTTATGACTGTTGACACTATGTGTAAGATGAAACTAAATCATTTAATGCCAACACAAACCTTGTTGGACTTGGTAGACAAATCAGTCATCAACCCAACAGGAAGCCTAGATCATGTAACAATTAACTTAGTCTCTTGGGAGTATCTTATGGACTTCTTGGTAGTTTATTCAAAATCCTCAAAACCTGAGCATACAGTTGTGCTTGGTCGACCTTGTTTGGCCACTGTTGATGCATTTATTAGTTGTCAGCCTAGGGACATGACAATTTCCAATGGAACTCACAGTCAGAAACTTGTTGTCTTTCCTCCTACCCAACCAACCATTGAAGTTACTGTATGGCTAGAGAATCCCTATGGGGAGGAGAATTGTGCTCAACTCCTATTAACAATTGAGAAATAAAATGGATTTCAAGAACAAACTGAAGAAAATATTTTAAGCCTATTTTTAGCCAATACAGAATGCATTGAGTATCCTTAATCTTTTCCATAATTCACACATATTTTCAGCCCTGCGTTTCAGGAGGTTTGGCATCCCTCCACTTATACATTATTTACTATCAACAATAAGTGTAGAAGAGAATTCAAATGTTTGGACTGTTGAAATCAGTCCCGGTAAATCCATGTATATAAATTATGGCCTAGAATCAGATCAACAACAAAAATTGATCCAAATGATCCAAGGATAGTCCAGTTCTTTTGCATGGGATTAATCTGATATGAAAGGAATTCACCCTAATACCTGTATACACCATATTTACACCAATGATCAAATCAGGCATGTTAGGCAACCCCAAAGAATAATGAACCCAACCTTAAAATACATAGTGAAATAAGAGCTCCAAAAACTCCTACATGTCAATTTCATTTACCCAATTTCAAATAGAAAGTGGGTGTCTCCATTATTCATTGTCCCCAAGAACAATGGAAAATGGAGAATTTGTGTGGACTTCAGGGATATGAACAAGGCTACCTATAGAGATTATTTTCCCTTACCTTTTATAGACCAGGTCTTGGACACCTTGTCTGGGAAGAGGTACTTTTCTTTCCTAGATGGGTTTAGTGGGTATAATCAGATCCAAATTTCCCCTGAAGATCAGGAGAACACCACATTCACTTTCCCATGGGGTAATTATGCTTATAGGGTTCTTCCCTTTTGTTTTTGTAATGCCCCTACCACCTTTTAGAGGGTTTTCCTAGCTATTTTTTATGATTTAACCCATGACTGTGTAGAGGTCTATATGGACGACTTCACAGTATATGGGGATGATTTTTAACAATCATTGGACAATTTGGAGAAAGTATTGGTCAGGTGTAGAGAGACTAATCTCTCCCTCAGCCATGAAAAATATAGAATGATTCTCACTGAAGGGATTGTCTTGGATCATCATATTTCTAGTACCAGCATAAGGGTAGATCCTGCTAAAATTGACATTATTTCTCAAATTAGAATCCCTAGCTCACAAAAATAAGTTAGAAGCTTCTTAGGGCATGATGTATATTATAGGAGATTCATTCAAAATTTCACAAACTTGGTTGCCACACTATTCAAATTATTAGCAAAGGAGGTTGAATTCCACTGGGATGAGCAATGTCAGATTTCTTTTGAAATTAAAAAAAAAAATCTTTCCAGTGATCATGTGTTAAGAGGACCGAATTGGTCTCTTCCCTTTCATATCTTCATTGATGCCTCAGATACTACTTTGGGAGTCATTCTAGGACAAAGAGAAAACTAACTCCCCTATGTTATCTAATTTTTCACCAAAAATCTCTCCCCTACTGAAGTGAATTACACTGTCATTGAAAAGCAATTCTTGTCAATGGTTCATGCCATTGATAAATTCATACACTACATAACAGGGTATGAGGTTTTTATACGCACAGACCACTCAACTATTAGATTTTTAATGAATAAGCTTGTGAGAAATGATAGAGTCACTAGATGGCTTCTACTATTGCAATAATTCAATATTACTGTCATTGACAGACCTGGAAAAGATAACCTTGTTGTTGATTTCCTATCTAGACTCATTCATACATGTGATAAGGCACTAGTGGATGAAAATTTTCCAGATGAAAGTCTATTTGATATTTCTACTTACATTCCTTGGTATGCAGATGTGGAAAAATATATTGTAGCAGGGAAATTACCTCAGAATTTCTCCCTCCAAGAAAAACAACGGATTATTCAGCTGAGCACAAATTATATGTGGCATGATGATTGTCTATATCGTATAGGACCTGATTTGGTGATTAGAAGATGTGTACGAGAGGATGAGATGTATGATATCTTCAAAGCCTACCATGATGGCCCATGTGGAGGCCATTTTGCCGATAAGAGGACAACATACAAGATAATGCAGATAGGATACTATTGGCCAACTATTTTCAGGGATGCAAAGAAATATGTGGTAAATTGTGATGATTGTCAGAGGATGGGGAAACCAGCTGCAAGTGACAAGATGCCTCTCCAAGATCAGGTATTAATTGAACCATTCGCGAAATGGGATTTGGACTTTGTAGGTCCTATAAACCCCATGTATAGAATAATAAGGTATATATTGGTATGTACAGGTTATGTGACTAAATGGGTATAGGATAAAGATTTATACTCTGGCAATGAAAAATCAGTTGTTTATTTTCTATTCGAAGACATCTTTACTCATTTTGGTGTGCCTTGAAAAATAATGACAGACCAAGGAACCCAATTTACCTCCAATTTGGTCAAAGCTATTACTGAACAATATCAAATTAAACATACAAAATCATCACCGTATCACCCCCAAGCAAACGGAAAAGTGGAATCAAACAAAAAAGTGATAGAGGTTATACTTAGCTAGATAGTTCAATTACACCATAAATATTGGGTGGATCAGTTTCTTGAAGCCTTATGGGCCTACAGAACAACTTGGAGAAACACAACATGCCATACACCTTACAAATTAGTGTATGGGAAGTAGGTGTTGCTTCCCATATAATTTCAAGTAAAATCTTTCAAGGATGCTATGCAATTGGGAATGGATTTGGATGAATCCGCAAAATATAGGATACTGTAGCTAAATGAACTTGAATAAATCAGACAAGATGCTCTACAGAGGACTACACTTATTCAAGAACAAAGGACCAAATGGCATGACAATTATATCAAAAAAAAATATTTTCATCCTGGTGATTGGGTCCTTCTATATGATAGTAGGTTCAAGAGTTTCAAAGGTAAATTTTCCACTCGATGGTTGGGACCTTATGAAGTAGACATAGTTTATGAAAATGGTTTAGTGGAGATAAATACTATTGATGAAGATCAAACCTCCTTTGTTGGAAATGGGCATCAATTGAAATTCTATCATAAGCCTTTTTCTAAAGAGGATTTCATCAAACAAGTTCTTCAAAATTCTGAAATGCAATTGGTAAGAAAGAGGGGTTCCCCTCCTGCTGAACCACCACTGTAAGTTTTTTTTGTGGGATTTGATTTAATTTTGTACAGATATGTATATAGGTATGTGTTAGATAGTGAATTTATTTTTTTGGGTGTTACTAACAAAGGAATAAGTTGATTATGTTATCATGTAAACAAGAAAGAAGGAGGATGTCTTCCAGAGGTGAATTTATTCCTTTACCCAACCCTGGTAGATTACTCATGGGAAAGGATCCAAAAGAAGTTTTCTTTAAGTTTTTCAGACTCCTAAAAAATGAAAACACCGACGAGCATTAACTGACCTAGGATCGAGAAAAATCTACAGGACAATATAAAGAGTTTTCTTTAAGTTTTTTAGACTCCTAAAAATTGAAAACACCAGTGAGCACTAACTGAGATGGGCTTGAGAAAAATACAAAGGAAAGTATAAGGAGTTTTCTTTAAGTTTTTTAGACTCCTAAAAATTGAAAATACTGATGATCATTAACTGATCCGGGCTTGAGAAAAATCCACAGGACAATAGTAGTTAGGTTCTTGTTTACAATAAAATGGGAGAGGCAACGAAAGCAATGGTTTGTCTGGTTCCAAAAAGAGGGGGTTATACACCTCTACAGGAGGATGTCCAGCTTCAATTTTCTTCTTGTTACAGATCTTGGAGCCCAATCATTGGAACTTTTGCCTCATTTTATGATACTTCCGTTGCATTTTTTAAATTTCATTCTCAGTTTCCTATACTAGTATGTTGTTTATAACTTTTCAACATGATTCATTCAGAGGAACAAATCCATATACAATATTAATGAGTACCAACCTCTACTTAATTCTGACCTTCAGAACATGTTTAGACATGAAGAAAAAACCTACAGGATTCCAGGTACTTTTCCAAAGTTCATCCAGTACTGGAAAAGTCTCTTTGCATTCATATGGTACTAAACCAATTCTCTGTGTTGGTCTGGTACTAAAAAGTCTCTCTGTGTTGGTACGGTACTGAAAATATTCTTTGTGTTGGTATGGTACTGAAAAGTCTCTCTGTGTTGGTCCAATACTGAAAAGTCTCTCTTTGTTGGTCTGCTACTGAAAAGTCCTCTATACTGGTCTGATACTAAAACGATAGTGTTGTGGTGATCTGATACTGAATTTGTGCTCTGATATTGACGAGGGGATTCTGGTAACATTTCTCTACATTTGATATTGCTTCAATGGTTCGAATGAATTCTAGGTAATAGAGGTATGAACTCAATGTTTATTCCTTTTTATTAAGAATCACATGAATTTTTCATTTTACATATGGTTACCCTCATATTCCCTTGTTATTTTGAGTCACTAAACCTCCATATCATTATTTTCCAAATTTATTCATAATCTCCCTCGTTTCAAAATCAATGATAATGTACATGAATCTCTTCATAAGGTGATCATCCAGTTTGGTATATCTTGTAAAACATTACCATATGTATGATGAAAAAACTATGATTATACCACTTCCTATGAACTCATGTTGTTCAAACTTATGACATCGAATGCTACCTAATGATTATTTTTGGTCATATCACCCACATTCATTATAATCATTGTGGAAACCGGTAAGAAAGGGATGTGATGCTACTTGTGGGTATGATTGTCACCTTATCCATGAACACAATCCTAAGACATGATTTATGAATTCTTCCTTACCTCTCTATAATTTCAAAGAATTGATCGTTGTCCTAAATTTCAAAGAATTGATTCTTGAAACCCGAGCACCTGGACCTAGATTAGACGAAAGGTATCTCTAGAGGCTAGATCAAAAAGGAATATTGTACAATTCTTGTCTGCTTACAAAAAAAATTAACTTGTGAAGGGAGGTATGCAGTAACCTTTATTTATCATTTAAGGATTTTATTGAATTTTGAAGGAGGCTCATACATAGAATTTCCTCATTTCCTATGGATGAGTATGAAAAAAATGGTGAGGGGTGTTAAGTGTGCATACAAGAAACCCAAAACCACTCTTTATCACCACGGTTTGATGAAACTCTTGGTTGTCCATGAATTGAGAAAATGGGACAGTAGTTGTAATAAATTCCTAATAGAAAACTTTGCTCATGAGACTTTTGAGTCTGTAGAATGGAGTGTAATAGGGGAACATAGTAAAGGGTCCGATGGGAAGAAGGGAGATAATATAAAGAAAGGACAGACATTTAGTAATAAAATTGATTGTGTTGGCCCTAGCTCACCACAATCTGTAAGTAAATTGATAAAAGGGAAGACAACAGTTTTAGAAGAACATCATGCACCTGTGGTGGCACAATCATCCAACATCAAGAAAAATAAAAAAGTCATTTCCACAAAAAGTAAAACACAAATTAGTATGAGAAGGAGGAAGAAACAAAGGTCTAGGAATGATGTTGGGAAAGTTGCAGACATTGTCCCCAAGGTAATTGTTGAAGTATCTCATGAATAGGCTAGGGAAATTACATAAATTACTACGGAAGGAGTTCTTTAAATAACTCAAGAATAGGTTTGGGAAATTGCAGATAATACTCCAGAAGTGATTGTTAAAATGCCTAAAGATAAAGGTGGAGAACAAGATGTTGATTAAGGTTGGTTGTCATTGATGTCAACCCTTGAAGAAATCCCCATAGCACAAAGGTTGGGTAATGGACCCAAGATTGTTTGATGTAAATATGCCTTGTTATTGTCTTTTCATGGTTGATAATAAGTAGAAATGGATGAAATCCAAATTGGTCCCCTTATGGTGAAATCTCTCACGGGAAGACGCTTTGCGGATTGAGTTATCCTAGAAGTATGGTTAGAGAACCGATGCTTATTTATGGAATAATGAGATGAAGGTTAGTTAATTTTTCATTAAAAATATCCTATATGGATAGTTCTTTTCATGCCATTTCTAGTGGTATGTGGAACGTCACATAACTCCTCACGGTTAGATAGTTATGACCATGAGAAGTTGGAGAACCCAAGTTTGGGTAATGGGACCAAGTTTGTTTGATGGATAATGGTATGATTTTTTATATATATTTTAGGTAATATTATTCTATATGGATGGTACATATCATTCCATTTCTGGTGGTATGTGGAACTTCACATAACTCCTCACAGTTGGAGAGTTATGGCCTTACGAAGTTGGAGGACCCTCTTATGTCATCTAGAAGCCCCAAAAGGTCAAAGTAGTCAAAGTGGTTTAAGAGATTTTAGAAAGTAAATAATAAAGTGAATTGATGAGTGTACTATAATTCAAAGTGAATACAAAATAAATTATTTAAATAATAAATTTAATGGAGAAATTAGAAGTGGG
>SNQJ01S0007790.1:162500-196482 GCA_010110895.2 Picea sitchensis | reverse complement strand
AATTATTTAAATAATAAATTTAATGGAGAAATTAGAAGTGGGTTAACCCTAAAATAAGGAAAGTGGGCAAAGTGACCTAGAAGATGTTTTTAAGGAAGCTACTTGGAGAGTATAAATAAGAGGAAAGGCTATCTCATTTTAGATACACTTGAGAATATTGAATACCTATAGGTTTCTGAGGTAACCAAAGTATATATAAGCCGAATTTCTGAGGGAAGGTGAAGAAAAGAAGGCCGGAACTCAAGGAAGGACAAATTATTTTGATGATGCTTTCTAAGGTATGTTATTTACAGGTCATCTCACCATTTTTGCAATAAAAAACTTTTCTAGAATGATTCAAACCATAAAATTTATATTCCATTGAGGAAACATATCCAAGTATATGTGGTAAAAAAATCATCTTGTGGGTCATTTTATTTTTGGAGTTACACTCCGTGGAAAATAGGGTTTGTGGCTAGTCCTGAAACTAGTAAAAAACAAGTGTTTCATGTAACAACGTCATAAATTCTTCATAACAGATCCAAATTCAGTAAGACCAAATGTCTTGGTTAGAGTACAATCTATGTTATGTTTTTCAACAATTTTAGATCGATTCAACAAATATTCCGTGTGGGTCACGCTCTACAAGGTCGCTCTCTAGAATAAGCCAGAATTCAACAAGGTATGTCATTTTTGCTATAAATACTTTTCTTAGAGGTTCCAAGTAGTGAACCCTGGACTAATTTCATAAAAAACACTGAAGAACATAGTGTATCAATTTCATATATTTATTCATTACAAGTGAAAATTTATGATTATTTCAAGTTAGGGTTGTTGACTAATCTAAAACTAGTCATGTGAGACTAAAGAAAATTTTGATGTAAATGCTAGTATCTTGTTGTTTAAAGTTAAGGAAGGTTTGCAGGTATGTGATCATATACACCAGGTCTATTACAAAGTTATAAATCATATTTGGATGATGAAATTGATGAGGCCTTTTGGTTGAGGTACAAGTTGGGTACATGGTTGAGACAAGTAATTGATGAGTTGACACATACATGAAGTGTATAGTTGATGATGTTGGTACATATTGATGAGTCATAGTTGATGAGTAGTTGACACATAATTGTCACATACTTGGTACATGGTTGGTTGCACTTGTTTATGGTATAGGTTGATTACATATTGTTTGGAACAGGTTGGTGCATGGTTGATGCACTTGTTTATGGTACAGGTTGGTGCATGGTTGATGCACTTGTCTATGGTTCAGGTTGATTATAGGTTGAGGTACAGGTTGATGCATGGTTGATGCATGGTTCAGGTTTATTGGTACAAGTTTACAATGGTATATCTCACAATGATAGTGTGACAATGGTTCCATCATTCTACTACTTAAGGGTTGTTGGATGAGGAAAGGACAGGTGGTTGTAGCTACCTTTCGGTTGTAGCCGGAGAACATAGGGGGTTGTAGCCTCCTTATAGTTTTAGCCAGAGAATTGGGGATTTGGAGCTTCCCTTAGGTTGTAGCCTGAGAAACTAGGGGGGTTGGAGCCTCCTTCTAGTTGCAACTGGAAAACAAAGGAAGTTGGTGCTTCCAATGAATGTAATTCTTCAAGACATATAAGTAAAAAAAAATTGTGGTTTTCTCCCGATTTGGGTTTCCACGTAAAACACTGGTGTATTGTGTATGTGTGTGATTGTTCATTTCTTATTTCTCATTATTGGATAATAATTGTACATTGATATAACACTTGGATTATTTGAAGAAAAAAGATTATAATTATGTTATTACTGATTCACCCCCCCTCTCAGTAATCCAACAATTGGTATTAGAGAAGGTTCCTTCATAAATCAGTTTAACCACTAAAAGGTAGATCATGGAGAGTACCAACTTATATAAAAATGGAATACCACAGTTTGATGGACATAAGTATGCTTTTTGGAGCATAAGGATGAATACATATATACAAGCATAGGGATTTCAAGTTTGGCAATCAATTGTAGATGGATACATAGCACCAACAGTTCCACCAACAAATGACAAAGCAGTGAAACTCGGTGAGAATAATTCCAAAGACAAAAATGCACTCTTGAATGGTCTCAGTNGTATGCTTTTTGGAGCATAAGGATGAATACACATATACAAGCATAGGGATTTCAAGTTTGGCAATCAATTGTAGATGGATACATAGCACCAACAGTTCCACCAACAAATGACAAAGCAGTGAAACTCGGTGAGAATAATTCCAAAGACAAAAATGCACTTTTGAATGGTCTCAGTGATACGATATTCACCAAAGTTTCACATTGTAAATCCGCTAAAGAGATTTGGGACAAGCTTCGAAATATTTATTAAGGAGATACAAAAGTCAAATCAACAAAGCTTCAAACTTATAGAGGTCAATTCAAACAAATAAAAATGAAGGAAGATGATAATATTGCAGCCTACTTCTTATGATTCGATGAAACAATGAATGTAATCATAGGATTGGGAGAAGAAATCGAAGAATCTGTAATTGTTCAAAAGGTACTAAGATCTCTTCCTATGAGATTTAACCCTAAGATATCAACATTAGAAGAAAGATCGGATCTAAACTCAATAAGCATGGACGAACTACATGGAATCTTCACAACATATGAAATGAGAACTGAATAGGAAAATCCAGATGTAAAAGAAGAAGACTTCAAAGAATCAAAATATCAAAGAAAAATAAAAAGGAACAATATGAATATAACAACATCAATGACGTCTCAGAAGATGATGAAGAAGTGGCCAACTTCATCAAAATATTGAACAAGGGAATCGACGGTAGGTATAGAGGTAATATTCGTTTAATTTGTTTTAATTGTGATGGTATTGGTCATTTTTCTAACAAATGTCCTCATAAGAAAAAGAGAAATGATAAAGGTTACTCAAAAGGAAACAAACATATAAAGGCAAACGAACTACAAAGAAAGTTTTCAAGAAAAGTTTATGCACCAAAGAAGACATCTCATCATCAGATGAAGATGAAGTCAGTGATAGTGAGACAGGAAGAGTTATATTCATGGTAGTAAAAGAATCTGACAAAGAAGACTTTGAAGAAGAATATGAAGAAGCGGAAGAAGAATATGAAGAAGTCGAAGAAGAAATTGAAGAAGCAGAAGTTGACTATCGAGAAGAATTAATGTGTGTCATAGAAGTTATCAGAAGAGAAAACAAGAAAAATAAGAAACTACAAGTAGAACTAGAAAATAAAAAGGATACTCAAGAACTAGAACAAATGATCACAAAATTGAAGATTCAAATAGAATAAGATAAAAGAATTGATGAATCACTCAAAGAAAAGCTAGAAGAAAAGAATAGGATCATTGGAAACTTGGAAGCAAAGATTGTCGCACTAAGAAAGGATATTCAAAATAAAAATATGCAGAATAGATCAAAAGTTTGGGATGACATTATCAGTAGTCAAAAATCTCATCTTGACAAGTCCAGACTTGGATACAATCAGACAGAAAAGGGGTCAAGATCCAAAATAAAAAATCAAGAAAAATATTCAAAACTTTATGCAGAAACAATAAAAGGGGATAGGAAGATATACAAGGAAGATTACAGGGACACTCCTCCACCAAGAAGATTCAGATTTCAAAATCAACAACAGATAGATAGGCCTGAAGAAGAAGAAGGATTCATAAGAGCACCTCCTTTTAGAATATCTTCAACTCCCAGGTATCAAACTATATTTTTTGTTTTATGTTATGCATGTAATAATTTTGGACATAAAGTTGTGAATTGTAGAGCTAACAACAGGAACAATAAAAACTTTGAGAGTCATACACAAAGGGGTTATTCAATAAGACCTAGTGAAACATAGAGAAGAAGTTACAACAGGTTTGAATCTTTGAGAACTGAAGTGGAATGTTACAAATGTAACAATTTTGGGCACATGGCCAAAGATTGCAGAATGATAGTCCTTTCTAAAGAACCTCAACAGAATAACAACAGTCACAGACAAGAACCTCAGAAAATGACATGGATAAGAAAGCAAGATCAGTATACCAATGAAGAATGCACAATTGCTCTAACAACTAAGCAGAAAAAACATGGTTGGTATGTTGACAGTGGATGTTCAAAACACATGAAATGTGATAGAAACAAGTTTCTTACATTACGAAAGGAAAGAGATGGATCAGCCTCCTTTGGAAATGATGATTTATCCAAAATCATTGGAGAAGGCACAGTCTGAATTGGGAACAAGAATGAAAAGGTGGAAAATGTTCTACTATTAGAAGATATGAAACATAGTCTTCTAAGTGTGAGTCAAATGTGTGACCAAGGTCATAAAGTTACTTTCGATTCACAAAAGTGTGAGATAAGAAAAGAAGGTTCAGGGAAATTGGTCGCTACAACTGCAAGAACTTCAAGCAACATATATGTGTTAAGTGAAATTGGAAATGAAGTGTTGTCTAGGAAAGGAAGATGAAAGTTTTCTATGGAACAGAAGAATGGGGCACATACATTTTGATAATATTTTCAAAGTCAACAAAAGAGAAGCAATCAGAGAAATTCCCCAGATCATGAAACCAACCAACACGTTATGCAAGCATTGCCAACAAGGAAAGAAAACAAAGACTAGGTTTAAATCAAAGGAATATTCAATGAAAAGACCAATGTAAATTGTGCATATTGATCTAGTTGGACCAACTAAAACAACCCTTAGAAGAAGAAGTAGAAGAGGAAGGTGAAGAGAATCTGACAGAAGTAGAAGAGCAAGTTCAACAAGTGTCTCCAAAGACACCCAGTAAATGAGTACAGAAGAATCATCCTTCAGATCAGATTATCGAAAACAAAGATGAAGGAGTTGAGACTAGAAGAAGAATCCATTCACTAGAACAAACACACCTAGCACTCTTATCTACAATTGAAACAAACTGTTTTGAAGAAGCCAGTAAGGATGAATCTTGGAATAAGGCCATGGATGAAGAATTGGATCAAATAGAGAAAAATGACACTTGTGAACTAGTTCCAAGACCAAAGAATAAGAATGTGATCGACACAAAGTGGGTCTTCAGGAATAAATTGAATGAAGATGGATAGGTTACAAGGAACAAATCTAGATTGGTATGTAAAGGATATGCACAGGCTGAAGGAATCGAATTTGAAGAGACATTTTCCCCAGTTTCCATAATGGAAGCAATCCATTTGCTTTTAGCTTATGCATGCTCCAAAAATATTAAAATGTATCAAATGGATGTAAAATCATCTTTTCTGAATGGGGAACTTGAAGAAGAAGTTTACATTGAACAACCAGAAGGATTTTAGTTGTCAAAAAACACAGATTATGTGCGTAAATTAAATAAGTACTTGTATGGTCTAAAATAGACTCCTAGAGCATGGTACTCTAGACTGGATAAGTATCTGTAGTAGGCAGGGTTCAGAAAAGGAAGTGCACACAACAACCTCTACATCAAGGTAAGTCAAGGTAATATTTTATTAATTGAAGTTTATGTTGGTGATATTATTTTTGGTAGTGATGATGACAGGTTAAGATTTTTTTTTTCAAAAGATATGCAGAATGAATTTGAAATGTCGTTACTTGGAGAACTATCCTTCTTTCTAGGACTTTGTATACACCAAAAAAACCAAGGAATTTTATTTCTCAAACCAAGTATATAAGAGAAATGCTAAAAAGGTTCGGTATGGAAGATTGCAAACCAGTTATCACTCCCATGCAAACTAGTTGCAAGTTGAGCAAAGATGATGATTCAAAGTCTATAGATCAGAGGCAATATAGGTCAATGATTGTCAGCCTATTATATGTGACAACATCCAGACCAGATGTAATGTAGGTAGTTGGACAGGTGGCATGATTTCAAGCAGCACCAAAGGAATCACATGTATAAGAAGTGAAGAGGATTTTCATATATCTCAAAGGAACATAAGATTTTGGATTATGGTATCCAAAAGGAAAGGATCTATCACTTATTGCCTACACATATGCATATTGGGAATGTTGTATAGATGACTGACGAAGCACTAGTGGAGCAACATTCTACTTGGGTGAGTGTTTAGTATCGTGTCTAAGAAAGAAACAATCATCAGTATCCTTATCTATAGCTGAGACAAAGTACATTTCAACAACATCATGTTGCACATAAGTTATTTGGATGAAACAAACTCTGACAGATATACAGGTTGAGTATCATGAGCCTATTGCAATCTATTTTGATAATACAAGCGCCATCATTATATCAAAGAATCTAGTGATGCACTCCAAGATGAAGCACATTCCAATCAAGTATCACTTTTTATGGGAACAATTTGCAGAAAATAACATCAGAGTTGAGTATGTGGGCACAAAAGAACAAGTGGCAGACATCTTTACAAAACCACTTTCTACGGGAAGCCTTTGAGTATCTTAACTAGAGAATCAGAGTTATTTCTACTCCAAAACAAATGCTTTTGAATTATTATCTTATATGTATTAGATGTACATGAGGAAGCACCATAAGAAGACAGTTCAGCCAGGGGGAGTAGTCCCAGATGGAAAGATAACTTTTCCATTGATAACAAAGGGGGAGATATTTATAAGATGTAGAGGACAGAGGCATGGTTCCAGGGGGAGAAGATTTATCAGATGCATAGAATAGAGGCATGGTTCTAGCGGGAGCATGAGTGATATGATTTCAGTATTTCATCAGAGTGTTGCCATCAATGCCAAAGGGGGATATTGTTGATTAAGGTTGGTTGTCATTGATGTCAACCCTTGAAGAAAGACCCGTAGCACAAAGGTTGGGTAATGGAACCAAGATTTTTTTATGTAAATATGGCTCATTATTTTCTTGTCATGGTTGATAATAATTATAAATGATGAACTCCAAAGTGGTCCCCTTATGGTGAAAGCCCTCATGGGAAGACGCTTTGCAGATTGAGTTATCCTAGAAGTATGGTTAGAGAACCCATGCTTATTTTTGGAATAATGAGATGAAGGTCAGTGAATATTTTATTTAAACTATCCTAAATGGATATTTCTTTTCATTCCATTTCTGGTGGTATGTTGAATGTCACATAACTCCTCATGGTTAGAGAGTTATGGCCATGAGAAGTTGGAGAACCCAGGTTTGGGTAATGGACCCAAGTTTGTTTGATGGGTAATGGTATGAGTTTTGATATATTTTCAGGTAATACTATTCTATATGGATGGTACATGTCATTCCATTTCTGGTGGTATGTCGAACTTCACATAACTCCTTACAGTTTGAGAGTTATGGCCTTACAAAGTTGGAGGAACCTCTTATGTCATCTAGAAGCCCCAAAAGGTCAAAGTAGTCAAAGTGGTTTAAGAGATTTTAGAAGGTAAATAATAAAGTGAATTGATGAGTGTACTATAATTCAAAGTGAATGCAAAATAAATTATTTAAATAATAAATTTAATGGAGAAATTAGAAGTGGGTTAACCCTAAAATAAGGAAAGTGGGCAAAATGACCTAGAAGATGTTCTTAATGAAGCTACTTGGAAAGTATAAATAAGAGACAAGTCTCTCTTATTTTAGATACACTTGAGCATATTGAATACCTATAGGTGTTTGAGGTAACCAAAGTATATATAAGCCAAATTTCTGAGAGAAGGTGAAGAAAAGAAGGAAGGAACTCAAGGAAGGATAAATTCTTTTGATGATGCTTTCTAAGGTATGTTATTTACAGGTCATCTCACCATTTTCGCAATAACTTTTTTCCAAAATGATTTAGACCATTTATTACTATTCCATTGAGGAAACATATGAAAGTATCTATGGTAAATAATTCATCTTGTGTGTCATTGTATTTTTGGAATTACACTCCGTGGAAAATAGGGTTTGTGGCTAGTCCTGAAACTAGTCAAAAACATGTTTCAGGTAACAACGTCATAACTTCTTCATAACAGATCCAAATTCAGAAAGACAAAAAAAATTTGTTATATTAAATTATTTAGTATGTTTCCTAACAGTTTCAGATCGATTCAACAAATATCCTGTGTGGGGCACGCTCTACAAAGTCTCTCTCTAGAATAAGTCAGAATTCAGCAAGGTATGCCATTTTTTCTATAACTACTTTTCTTAGAGGTTCCAAGTAGTGAAACCTGGAGGAATTGCATAAAACACACCAAAGAACATTGTGTATCAGTTTCAGATATTTATTCATTATAGGTACAAAGTTATGATTATTTCAAGTTAGGTTTGTTGACTAATCCAAAACTAGTCATGTGAGACTAAAGAAAAGTTTGATGTAAATGCTAGTCTCTTATTGTTTAAAGTTAAGGAAGGTTTGAAGGTATGTGATCATATACACTAGGTCTATTAAAGAGCTATAAATCATATTTGGATGATGAAATTGATGAGGTCTTTTGGTTGAGGTACAAGTTGGGTACATGGTTGAGACAAGTAGTTGATGAATTGGCATATACATGAGATGTATAGTTGATGATGTTGGTACATATTGATGGGTCATAGTTGATGAGTAGTTGACACATGATTGGGACATACTTGGTACATGGTTGGTTGCACTTGTTTATGGTATAGTTTTATTACATATTGTTTGGTACAGGTTGGTGAATGGTTGATGCACTTGTTTATGGTACAGGTTGGTGCACAGTTGATGCACTTGTTTATGGTACAGGTTAGTGCATGGTTGATGCACTTGTTTATGGTACAGGTTGATTATAGGTTGAGGTACAGGTTGATGCATGGTTTAGCTTTATAGTGGTATATCTCACAGTGATAGTGTGACAGTGGTTCCATCATTCTACTTCTACTTCAGGGCGGTTGGACAGGGAAATGACAGGTGGTTGTAGACACCTTCCGGTTGTAGCCAGAGAACATAGGGTTTTGTATCCTCCTTCTGGTGGTATCTAGATAATTGGGGAGTTGGAGCTTCCCTCAGGTTGTAGCCTGAGAAACTAGGGGGTTGGAGCCTCCTTCCAGTTGCAACTAGAAAAAAAAGGAAGTTGGTGCTTCCAATGAATGTAATTCTTCAAGATATATAAGAAAAAGCATTATGTGGTTTTCTCCCGATTTGGGTTTCCATGTAGAACACTGGTGTACTGTGTATGTGTGTGATTTTACATTTCTTATTGCTCATTATTAGATAATAATTCTACATTGATATAACACTTGAATTATTTGAAGAAAAAGAATTATAATTATGCTATTATTGATTCACCCCCCCTCTCAGTAATCCAATAGAAGAAAAGACTCATGAATTGAGAATCAAACGCAAGAGGAAATTTAGAGTCAATGAAGGTAGTACTATAGCACAATCCTCTAGCAAGAAGACCAGGAGTAAACCAGAGGAACAATTTTCATCCCCTACATCCAAGACCTCTGTTAGAAAGACAAGGAGTGAAAAAATAGAACAAATTCCAGTCTCCCCACCTAAGCCCTCTAGAGGAAAAGTGAATAAGGAAAAGTACAAGAAAAATCCAATACCCATATTTGAGCCTAAAACGAAGAAGAGGAGATTGTTTAAAGATGAAATTCTCGTTCTTGTTAACACACCCGAGGAATTCCCAGGTGCAGGAAAAATAACCACTCAGAGTATGGTTAAGTGAGGGCCAGTTCTTCATGTCCCTTATTTTGTAGAAGATCCAGTGGAAATTCCAACTTCACCAGAGCAAGACGATATGTATGTAGCAACTATTAGTGAAGTAGAGGAATTAGTGACAACAACGCTAAAGGACTTATGGAGAGAAGTTGAATCCAAGGAAGAGATAACAAAGAAAGAAATACATGAACCAGTCAACTCTCTGACCAAACATCAGTTGGAATTAAAATTTAAAAAGCTTACAAAATATAATGTGGAGTTGAAGCAAGAAATAGAGGAGTATATAGTGTTGGATAGGCATATCAAGAAAGAGAATGCACAGCTAAAGGAGAATAAATACAGACTACAGGGAGAGCATGATGAGGTATCTTCCAAGTTGAACAAAGTTTTGTGCCTAGTATAGTATACACGAGTCATTAAGAGGCATCTAAAGGATGAGGCTTCATGGATCGATATCTTAAAACTAGGCAGCTAATGTTCAAGAAAGGTAGAGGATCAACACCAGTTTTGAAATTTTGAAGACTAATTCAATAGTTTTGCATGAGGGCATGCAATGACTTAGGAATGGGGGAAATGTTGAGCCTCCTTTTTGTCACCTCCAATTTCCTTATCTTTCCCATATCTTGACAAATTTTACCTAATATCGATGCACTTTCTACCTAGTTTCCTCATTAGACAAGCCCTTTAAACAATTATTACGTACCCATGAGGTAACTGATGTTTAATCATAATTTATGGTGATTTATTAATAATCAGGATTGGATATTTGATTTTCAAAGAAATTTCTAATTACTTTGGATGGTTCAAACAAACTTCATGATAAAATTTCATGTTGTTGAGATCGTTCGGTACTCATTGTTGAGATCGTCTAGTACTCATTTTTGAGATCGTCTGGTACTCATTGCTAAGATCGTTTGGTACCCATTTGTTACACTCATCTGGTATTGACTTGTATGAATGTGTGCATCTGGTACTGATTGTTACACTCGTCCGGTACTGACTTGTATTACTGTGTGAGTCCGGTACCAAGTTATGTAGTTGTGCGCGTCCGGTACTTGTTTCGAATTCCCAGGCTTGGCAGTTGGAATGAGATTTTTCTCGATGAGTTAAAGGAATTTTTTTGGTTCAAACATTCTTTGTTCATTGGAGGTCATGATACATTTCATCACTCATCCACTTCATGTCATGAGGATGAAATCATTTCCTTAAAAATAGATGTATCATCCAATTGTAATAATTATACAAATATTTGATGTTATCTTTAGAATTGGATTGTAATGACTGCTTCTCTTTAAAAGAGAGAGCCTTGTGAGTTTTGTTATGGAACAACTGTGGATTGTACCTCCATTTTTATGAAGAAGTGATATATTTTTTGTTTAAATATTATATGTTTGTGTTTAGATATTCTCTACTGTAAGTTTTCTCAAGAGATACCTTGTTGGTACGGAAAGGGCCCACCGACCCAACTAAGGTAAGTCTCTTTGTAATTAATTGTGAATATGATTCTGATTTTCTATGTGTGTGTGTGTGTGAACAAAGTACTTTCATATTTTGATTACAACATTTAATTCCTTCTCTGGTATGTTTCAGTGATGCATTTAGCAGTAGGTCCCCTAGATGTATAGTAATTTTGAATAAGAGAGAGTTGTGTGTGAGATATCTCTAAGTAATTATTTGACATCTTTGTGTAAGTATGCGAGAACAATTATTCAATTTAAGTGCTTTTATGTTTTGTCTAGACAAATGTTGTAGCGTTGTTTTTATTATGTAAATCTAAGGACGAGTTGGATCTCCATCTTTCACCATACATGGGCCTGTAATGGAGCATTCTACCATACTTAACTTTCTTTCCCATAATTGATTAGGTTACACTATGCATACACAGGTACAATTAAGACCTTCATATCTCACCATACATGAACTTATAATGGAGTGGTTTTACCATGCCTAGTAGTTCTTTTAAGCTCGGTTAAGTTTCCAAAATGTTAATGATTGTTTGTGTGGTTGTCCCGGGAGACAGAATCATAGTTCATATCTATCTTTCATGAGACAACAATGAGAAGATCCATTCCCTGAGTAAGAATTCTGAATTATACATTTGTTGATCAGTTTTTCTTTCTGAATTTTGAATTGTGTGTGTGGAGTGTTATTTGAAAGGTGTGAAACAAAGTATTTAGTTTCGAAAGTGGTTTCTTACATAGACTATACTTAGCAAACATACACAATTATCTATTATCGGTACATACACTACATCAACTCTATTGATTACGAAACCGGATTGACATATTAAATGATTGAAATTTATTGAGCATACAATTGCACCAACACTAAGGCTTTCTCGCATCACCTGGATTGAAGTTTTGCATATCCTGTAAACTTTCCATTTAAAGGGAGGAGGTTTTCATAGGGTTTAAGGTTTCCTAACTACTCGAAAACTCTCCTCAACTTCCATATATTCCTGTCAAACTCTGGGTGAATATTTTTTTCATATATTGCAAGCTTTCCACTCAAACTTACAGAAATCACTTGGATACACCCTACCCTTACACGGATTGTTGGATTACCCAGGTCTATCAGGTTATAAATGAAAGTAAACATGCAAAATCCATTTTACCCAGGAATTCTACCATTACTTCTATGCACTCAAATTTATTTAATTAACCCAAAAAACATTACATTGGCATCATCAAGCAAACATCAACATGTCAAGTTAAATACTTATTTTTTCAAGGAAATGTCAAAATCCAACTGGCTGAGAGAGGACACATTTCCTCCCAACCTTAGTCTATGTTGCAGAGTACCTTCCTACAACATGCGACCCTCATTCTAGACCATGATATCACAAGGGGAAATGATTCAACTATTTTTCTAGACTTATATTGATCCAAGAAGGTTACTCTCCTTACTCTACTAACAACAACATAAGTTTCCCTCTTCCCACTGAACTCGGGGCTCCACAGGCTTATCAGGTACCCTTCCCATTAGATTTCCTATACACAAGGGGTCCCTTATTTTCTATATAGTGACTCAGTGACCTCCATTACCAGTGTCAGTTTCTTTCCAGTGGTACCAAGTTGCAGTCCTAAGTTTCTCCAGTCTATATATGGCTCTTCTTTGTTTCAGGGTGATCGATATTATTTTGGACAAAATTTTTATTTTCCTCAATAAAAAAATTCCAATATATTTTTTTTCTCATATATGTGCAACTGAAAACCTATGTTCAACAACCATTTATATGTGAGTTTATTTCTCACTTTCTCTGTCTCAATTTATTCTTTTAGTTCGACGCAATGCACATCTTTGCAATTGTTGCTATGAATTGGTCTACTCTATGCATCTAACTCTTATCGTGTGTGTGTGTGTGTGTGTGTGTGTGTGTGTGTGTGTGTTTTATTTGTGTGTATGACCCATGTGTATCTCTTATCCTTTCCCTTGGTGATGTTTTTTTAAATGTGTTGAACCCGCATAGAATAGATCTATCTAAACAATAATAGATACATTTGCAGAGAGAATTGGAGAAAGAAGGAGAGAAAGAATGGAAGAATTCTCATTAATCGTTTTCCACACTCAAAGAGTGAATAATTTACAATAGATATAGGATAAATGAGTAACTAATGAGCCATAGTGGTGGTCTAGAGTGATTTGTACACACACCGGTAGTTACGGGAGTAAACTACCATATAGTCTAGTCTCTCAGGAAGTTACGGGAGTGAATTGCCACATAGTCTGAGTTAACTAGTCAACTAGTCTTCAGTTAACTGACTGAACAAAGAGTAGTGAGGAGTTAACTCAAGAAATAAAGGGTAATGCACCAGTATGGTGATGATCCCAAGGAAAATTCGCATTATCATGGTGATGATCCCAATGTTGCATGGTGACAAAAATAATGCAACATCTAGACTCAACTCAACTAGTCAAACTGAAGTGTCAACTGAAGGAGAATGTTCTCCAGGTGGAATATTCATCCCTAAAATATAGGAGACTCGATAATGAATAATTATGAATAATAAACAAGGAATAACCTTAGGAAAAATAAATCCAAGGTGTGTGTGAGGTAACTCCAACACACCCCTTGAACATCACTATGGTGAAAATAAAGAATGGGTCCCGGCAACGAGGCCATGTTAGGTACCCAAATACAAAAATATACACTGAAATAAATGAGGAAAGAGGGAAAACCTCATGAGGAAAACCTCATGGGAACCCCCCTCAAATTGTGCATAAAAAAAAATAAAAATGAGAAGGAACAAAAATACAATGCATAAAAAAAATAAAAATGAGAAGGAACAAAAAGCAGTTGCTAAGCAACTGTGTCCTTCACTCCAAGAAGACCTCGCAACTGTGTAAGTTTGTGCTCTTTGAATATTTTATTGAAGATGTAGATGTCTGCATGGATCTGATGAAGTATATGCACCATTTATATTTCCACACATATCCACTTTATCTTCTTGTAATGAATAATATCCAAATAAATTTTGGATGAAATTTTGAAAACTGTGCGACAATTTCCGGAAAAACGCTGAAATTTTGTTGATTTTAAAACAATCATAAATTCACTTCCCAGACTCCATTTTAGACAATTTGTTTTTCAAAATTGGATATTTTCCAAGAGAAATTCAAATATCCAATTTTTTTTCTGCAAACTTGGCTAAGAAAATATCATAATTGAGTCTGATGTGCACGACTCCCTTTTTGTCTCCTGAGATGCATGCATTGTGCATGGAAAAGTGTCTTCATGTGACTCCTGAGATGCATTCCATATATATTCCAAATGAATTTCAGAAAACAAATCTAAAATGGAGTAGACATCATCTTCAATTAATGGAATACAAATTTGTGCAAATAGTTGTGTAGAAGACTCTTCAAAATACAATGTTTGATCTTCTGATGGATTCTCTTCTGGCTCTATTTGTTCAACCTCTTGCATGAAATATTCAAAATATTCTTTATTCCCAAATATAACCTCCAATATGGTCCATAATTCATTTGGATTTGAGTCTTGTGAGTCATCATATACTTGGTGTAGAATTTCTGGAGAAATAGACAAGAAGATAAATCTTATGGCCATATCTTGTTTATTGAGAAAGTCATTTTTCTCATCGGTAGAATCAGGCTCTACTTCCATTGCCATGGTTATTTTCTATAAGCCTCTACTTCTGAGAATAAGTAGAATCTTTGGCTTCCACTCCAAATAGTTATGAGGCGTGAGAAGTATTATCGGTGAGTAAAACATATATTCCATCATTTCTGTGTTCTTCAATCTTCAGTACCTACAAAAATAATTTGGTGTAGATTTTTCTTAGCAGTCCATCTTCTCTGATACCATGAAAATGTGTTGAAACTACATAGAATAGATCTATCTAAACAATAATACACACATTTGCAGAGAGAATTGGAGAAAGAAGAAGGAGAGAAAGAATGGAAGAATTCTCATTAACAGTTTTCCACTGTCAAAGAGTGAATAATTTTCAATAGATATAGGATACATGAGTAACTGATGAGACATAATGGTGGTCTAGAGTGATATGGACACACACCAATAGTTATGGGAGTAAAATTCTATCTAGTCTAGTCTCTCAGGCAGTTACGGGAGTGAACTACCACCTAGTCTGAGTTAACTAGTCAACTAGTCTTTAGTTAACTGACTGAACAAAGAGTAGTGAGGATTTAACTCAAGAAATCAAGGGTAATGGACCAGTCTGGTGATGATCCCAAGGCAATTTCACACTATCATGGTAATGATCCCAATGTTGCATGGTGACAAAACCAATGCAACATCTAGACTCAACTCAACTAGTCAAACTGAAGTGTCAACTGAAGGAGAATATTTTTCGGGTGGAATGTTCTCCCCTAAAATATAGGAGACTAGATAATGACTAATTATGAATAATAAACCAGGAATAACCTTAGGAAAAATAAATCCAAGGTTTGTGTGAGATAACTCCAACACCCCCCTTGAACATCACTATGGTGAAAATAAAGAATGGGTCCCGGCAATGAGGCCATGTTAGGTACCCAAATACAAAAATATACACTGAAATAAACGAGGAAAGAGGAAAAACCTCATGGGGAAACCCCCCCCCCCCTCAAATTACAATGCATAAAATAAATAAAAATGAGAAGGAACAAAAAGCAGTTGCCAAGCAACTATGTCCTTCACTCCAAGAAGACCTCACAACTGTGCACATTTGTGCTCTTTGAATATTTTGTTGAAGATGTAGATGTCTATACAGAACTGATGAAGTAGATGCACCATTGATATTTCCACACATATCCACTTTATATTCTTGTAATGAATAATATCCAAATAAAGTTTGGATGAAATTTTAAAAACCGTGCGACAGTTTCCAGAAAAACACTGAAATTTTGTTGATTTTAAAATGATCATAACTTCACTTCCCGGACTCTGTTTCAAAAAAATTGCTTTTTTAAATTGGATATTTTACCGAGAGAAATTCAAATATCCAATTTTTTTTCTGCAAACTTGGCTCAGAAAATATCATAATTGAGTCTGATGTGCGTGACTCCCTTTTTGTCTCCTGAGATGCATGCATTGTGCATGGAAAAGTGTCTGCATGTGAATCCTAAGATGCATGCCATATATCTTCCACATGAATTTCAGAAAAAAAAATATGAGATGGAGTAGACATCATCTTCAATTAATGGAATACAAATTTGTGCAAATAGTTGTGTAGAAGACTCTTCAGAATACAATGTTTGATCTTCTGATGGCTTCTCTTCTGGCTCTATCTGTTCAACCTCCTACATGAAATATTCACAATATTCTTTATTCCCAAATATAACCTCCAATCTGGTCCATAATTCATTTGGATTTGATTCTTGTGAGTCATCATATACTTGGTGTAGAATTTATGGAGAAATGGACAAGAAGATAAATCCTATGGCCATATCTTGTCTATTGAGAAAGTCATTTTTATCATCGGTAGAATCAAGCTCTACTTCCATTTCCATGGTTATTTGGTATAAGCCTCTACTTCTGAGAATAAGTAGAATCTTTGGCTTCCACTCCAAATAGTTATGAGGCGTGAGAAGTATTATCGGTGAGTAAAACATATATTCCATCTTTTTTGTGTTCTTCAATCTTCAGTACCTGCAAAAATAATTTGGTGTAGATTTTTCTTAGCAATCCATCAGCTTTGATACCATGTAAATGTGTTGAACCTGCACAGAATAGATCTAGCTAAACAATAATGCACACATTTGCAGAGAGAATTGGAGAAAGAAGAAGAAGGAGAGAAAGAATGGAAGAATTCTCATTAACCATTTTCCACACTCAAAGAGTGAATAATTTACAATAGATATAGGATACATGAGTAACTAATGAGCCATAATGGTGGTCTAGAGTGATATGGACACACACCAGCAGTTACGAGAGTAAACTGATATCTATTCTAGTCTCTCAAGTAGTTACGGGAGTGAACTGCCACCTAGTCTGAGTTAACTAGTCAACTAGTCTTCAGTTAACTGACGGAACAAAGAGTAGTGAGGAGTTAAATCAAGAAATCAAGGGTAATGCGCCAACTTGGTGATGATCCCAAGGCAAGTGTGAATTATCATGGTGATGATCCCAATGTTGCATGGTGACAAAACCAATGCAGCATCTAGACTCCACTCAACTAGTCAAACTGAAGTGTCAACTAAAGGAGAATATTCTCCAGGTGGAATATTCTCCCCTAAAATATAGGATATTGGATAATGACTAATAAACAAGGAATAACCTTAGGAAAAATAAATCCTAGGTGTGTGTGAGGTAACTCCAACATTTTTTCCACCTTTGGCCTCTTCATCTGCCAATCCTTGGGATTCCTATGACTTCTGTCAAAAGCGACCTCTAGTCAGGGATACCAATTTTTGAAGGGAAAATCCATAAATATACTTTCATCATATTTTTCAGATGACCCTTGCCTCTTAAATATATCATATATGTCATCAGTGTTAACTACTTCAACCACCAATATTTTCTCTTCATAACTACTCACGTTCCCACTTCACCAATTATCTCACTTCATCAATTCCCACTTGTGATATCATGGTCATTACTCAAGTATTTTCCCTCTCAATCAGTTGTTTAATGTTTTATATTAATCAAAACATTAATGCATGATTCACAATCACATTATGTGAATTCTCTTAGCATAATTACAGTCATAAGAGAAAATAAGGTGTTACAATGCATTTCATTCTTTAGAATTGTGTTTGTTCTATAGTTGAGTAAAGCATCTAGGAGTGGTATTTTGAGAGAATAATAGAGGTAGGATATTTTGTAGCAGTCATTTAGGTCACAATGCAAAAGAAAACTCCATAGTGAGTGCCCCTTTCCTTATACTTTCATTTCATAATTGAAGAAAAGAGATAAGATAACAGGCCTCACCTTGTAGTTGGTTTTTCTCCCTTATCAGGTTTCCCATGATACATATTGTTTTCAATGTTGTGGATGATGTTTTTATTTTCTTATTATTTCATAATAATTTGCAAGATACATGATTTCATAATATTGCAAGATCTATTGTGATGAATTTCTCTAGTGGAATATCTACAACATTTTATAGTTCATAGGAGGAGCAATCATTATTCTTCTTTCTTGCCACATGGATCTATTATTTACCTATCATGGAACATGGATGCATAGATTGTATTTCCATTTTTTTCCCCTTTTCTATAACAAATCACACACAAGAGACCTAAAATCCTCCTTTCCTCTAGTATTCTCTTCACCTTGCACCCAAAATCAATTTAATAAAATTATAAAAAGGAAAGTAGGATAAAAACTTTTGTTTCCATAATTTTAGTTTTGTGGTTTGATCATTCATTTACAAAAATTCACAAACATGTAGAAATTAATTAGGTGGAGTAAGAACCCTTAAAAGTTCATAAATTTACCTTTGTCAATTTCCTCAAGTTTTTTTCAAACACCATTTTGAGAGTTATGATTATAGTTGCAACAATTCACATACACCTAAAAATTAATTAGGAAAACTAAGAACCACTCAATTTCATGTGTTTTATGCTTGATCGAATTTCTTAAAGTGTTACAATTTTATTCTCAATCACTCTTATATCAAACATCATTATTTCCATGCATGAAGCACACACATGAAGGACCTAAAGATTCTTCTTAATCCCAAGTTTTATCTTCATCCTATGCCCAAAAGAAATATTGATGAATTAGAAAGGGTGGTAAGTCAAAAATACTTCCTTTGTCTCTCCACTAAGAAAAATAATTGGTTCATGACCCCAGTTTATCCCTTTATATACAACTCAAGTAACCAACAAACTGAATTCCTCCTTTGAGAGGTCACAAAATAATTAATAGTGTAGGTTAGGGTTGCAAGCATAGGAATCCAAAAAACTCCCCATAGTCATTTTTCATTCTAAACATATTTTTCATAGGGAGATTACAAATCCTTTACTTAAAGTGTGCAAAATCCAAGGCAAAGAGATACCCTATGGGATCATATGTTGAGGTTAGGTTGTTTCTTCTAGTCTACTTGAACTATCTAGCTCTTGTTTGAATGTGACCCTAGAATTCTCAAGGCTAAGAGTCCCTTGGACACACTTCAAAAAGTTATCATAGTGGCCAAATATAGGATTTCTACCCAAGTGGCATTTGTGGGCTGCATTTGCACCTAAGAAAGTAGTATTAGCCACTAGGAAATGTCACCAATTCTATCGATACATGCCACTAATTCCCATCACTATAAATGATGATTTCATTCCTTTATTAGTTTTCTTCAGTGGATTCATTCCCCATTCGTTGATAGGTTTTGGAAGGCTCAATTACATTTGAGTGGAAGGATGTTAGAGTCATAGGGCACATGATTATTCATTTTTCAATACCATCATGTGAAAAACTCCTCCTACATAAAAACATATGTAATGATTTAAAG
This sequence comes from Picea sitchensis, assembly GCA_010110895.2. Classification (NCBI taxonomy): domain Eukaryota; kingdom Viridiplantae; phylum Streptophyta; class Pinopsida; order Pinales; family Pinaceae; genus Picea; species Picea sitchensis. The sequence goes on along the minus strand of SNQJ01S0007790.1, from coordinate 177,036 downwards.
TGAAATACATAAAATATTTTTGCACCATAGGCACATATATTTCATTTATTCACAAATTTTCGTTGACTAGATTTCAATTATATTAAGCATTTTTTGACCACCCGCTTAAATATCACAACTAATAAACACCGCTAAGAACCATTTAGAACAATTAGTCACCTCATTGTTCCCAATACTTGCAATGACTTCCTCCAATACTAGCGGGCATTCTTGGTCCTTATGTTTTACTAGATACGGCATCAATAAACCCCCACTCACCTATGAGTGAGGTAGTTCTACATTAAATTATTCTCGGATCATCTTGTTGAACTCATCTTTCTCTATATCCCCTCTAGAGAACTCATCCTCATAAAGTGTAGTCCCCCATTAAAAATATTCAATGGAAGGTGTACCACCACCTCCGCTGCCACCCACACCACCACCACTACCCCTGCATCAACCTCCTAACTTACCATATATGGCTAGTTTAAATATCCATAATTTGATGAAGCTCACAAATAACCCAATTTTACACAACCTCGTTTGGCCACCCATGCTAACCAAGATCCCATTAAATATTCTAAATTTTGAGGGAAAACTAAGCAAGGACCCAACCAACCATATCATGACCTTTGATTTATAGTGCTCATCTAATAGCATCACATATGACTCCATCTATCTTAGGTTGTTCCAAATAACCCTCACCAAACTATTGATCAAGTGGTACATTAATGAAGTATTAGGATCACATGCAAACTTTGAGAAATTAGCAAATGCATTCTTGATGTTTTTCCAATTTCCAATCCAACATGACACATGCCCAAAAATTCTTACTAACTTTCATCAACAAACTTCCACACCTATCATGGGTCACATCCATGAAATGCATCAACTACATAGCTTGTGTAAGATTGAATTCAAAAACAAAATCCTCTTGTATTGGATTTTGAAATATCTCTTACCCCTTATCACTAAAGATGTGGCCATTACCATGCCTCAAACATAATATGAGGCCATTCTCAAAGGACACCACTTTATCTAATCTATTATCAGTCACGATATTTAAAAATAGTCATCACCAATGCCCCTGACCCTTTCCCATTCGAACAAGATACTTTTGGGACATCTCATTCAGTGGATTATATAACAAGATCCATGACCCATATTAGCAACTCAAATGGTCACCCATCCCCTTATAGCACCAGTCACTATGGCATCCATTATGGTGGAATCATCAACTCTCAAAATGTTAATATAATTATTCGAAAAGTCCACATTCGTTATTTTTATTGTCAGTGTTCTGTATCTCTAGTTGGATCCATCGTAGGGACAAATATTTGAGTAGCTGAAGAGGGAGACCAAGAATATAAATACGAAAAAAGAAGAGACTGGGAACCCTAGATGAGAACTACAAATGTCGGCTTAGAAACCCTAAAACCTAAAATGATTATTAAAGTATAGATAAATGTTGTTATCACTTCATATGAGAATAATAGCATGACCCACACCAACACTTCCAATTGGAAAGGTGGGCTCAATCCATCTCAATTAGGACCTAGCATACCACCTAGATATAATTCTTCATTGCATGCATGGACCTTTATGCAATATTCAAAACTATAACAAAGGGAGGTTCGCATCCTACAACCCATACAATATCCCCCCATAGGGAAATCCTCACTACCCATTCCCTATTCCTCCATTAGTAGTGCTACTACACCACCACCTACTTAGAAACACTTTTTCATTAACTTTGTTTAAACTTCACCACATCAACAAATCCAAGTATTTTAACAATTGAATTTGGTCAATCCCCAAACCCACAAAATAAGGGAAATAAAAAATGGAATAACATTAAAAACCTAAATCAAGGATGAGGGGAGAAGTCCCCCAAACCAAAAAATAACATTAGGGGAAACACGAATACAGACAAATATAATCAAAATACTAGTAACAAAAATCAACCCAGACAACAAAAGAACAATGTTCTTAGAACTAACAACCCTTGTGCATTATGCAATGAGTTTGGTTATTACACTCATCATTGCCCCAAAATTATGGAATACAAAAAAATGAAGGAAATGATGTCTAACCGGGGCCATAACCCTCCACAAAGGATATCTTCCCCTCCTCAACCATTTCCTACACCACCAAACTATCAATTCTACGCAACCCCTTCTCTAAGAAAGGATTTGTATCCAACCAAAAAGAAGCCAATAACTCCCTCCAAGCATTAGGAGCATATCGACCATTGAGCCTTTCTCATCTTGGAGACCCTTCCTATCAGAATATATACATAAACTCAGAAGATATTAATCTCTAAACCCACAACTATCAATATAGTATACCCCCCGACTTGACTCTAACCAATTTGGAAACCACCCAACCACCTGTTAGAATCCCCTTGATGATTTGATGCTCTAGTAGCAACCCTACATCATGTTTATCAAAGGATCCACTATGATAGCACATAACCCTCATGTAATGGCTACTCATAGTTATAGAATTGTTGATGATTTGGCTCAGTCCCATATTGTTACCCATGATTTTGGTTGTCATGATGATGTATTGATGATGGTGTACTCAGGCTCTTCATAAGAACTTTCTCCTGAGAAAAGTTACTTTCATCTCTTCCCAGAAAACTCAATTTTGAAGAAGGTTCGCAGGCTGCTAATATATTTGGGTGCGAGAATGACCCATTCTCGCAGGCTTCTTTAAGTCAGGGTGTGAACTTCTCACACTGTGTTGAATAGCTAGGGTGCGAACTCTTCCTAAAGCATGGAAAAAGATGAATTCTCGATGTTTCTAGAAGGGAATCTTCTAGAAGAATGGGTTGGCATTCGAATGGTTATCCTTGTACTGAATTCCTTGATATTGTGGGATCATTCTTATCCAAGTAACTATCTCATTCTCTCCTATATATTGAGGGAATTCTCATGGAAAAGGATAAGCAAGATTCATTGGATAATTGGTGAAAATAATTGTGTGAAGGACTCATCTTGAACAGTAGCTTGGAGACTATAGCAAGTCTATCAAGACGTTTTGATCTTCTTCATACAAGGATTAAGCAAGTGTGTGTGTTGGAGCCAAGAGCCATCGAAAGGAAGCTTGTGACATCAAGGTGATCGGGTTGTAATCTTTACTTTCAATCAATATGATACAGTGGCATGTCCCTTTCACATAAAGCTATTCTCACTTTATTGTGTAATTCCTTGATCATACACATAAGTTGATTGTTGAACATATTTTGCTATCTTCACTTTGGTTGGTTTGTGTTGTCTTGTTCTTGACCTCACAAGAGCACTGGAGCGAAGTGGGAGCAACAGAGACCCTAGGAAGTGATACAAAGGTATGTTACTTGTTCCTTCCTACTAGCTAATTCAATGGTCAAAACTTAGGGAAAGAGTCATGTCCTGTCCTGTTTTGTTCTAGATCCAGGTGGATCTAGGGAGATCTGTTAGTGTCTGCACCTACCAATTAGTCCGATAAATAAATTGGTGACTCCACTGGGGAGCATCCCATTTTTCTTTGTGGATTTTGGTGTTTTTCCATGGCCATTTTCTCTTGTTTTACTTTTCTCCTTTCCTATCAATCTCCGAGTCTTCAGGATATCCTGATAGACCCTCTGGGTCCAGAGGCCTCTTCAAATTTTATGTCATTTTCCAAAAAATTGACTAAGTTCAGACATTCTCACACTGCAATTCACTGTAGCCTGCGAGAATCTATAAGGTTCGCATCCTGTCTTTAGGTTCAGTGCGAGGTTCTCGCACTCTTCTCAAGGGTCACCTGCGAGAATCACTAATTCTCGCACTGTGTAATATTGCCAGCCTGCAAACTCAATTTTTTCAAACTTTTGGATTTGAGTTTTGGCATCTTCAACTGCCCAGATCAGTCTAGGTGACTCATAAGAGTTTATTGGACCATTGATTGATGTCTTTCTTGTCTTCGTTTTCATGCATGGATTTCCAAGGCTATTCTTGTCACTTTTGTCTTGACTTTCGTTTCTTGACTTTTCTTGGCAAAACCATAGTCTCTGATTTTGGGATCTGAGTGTGTTTGATTAGTTAAGGACCGGTGATCAGTTGAAAGTTGAGTTTTCTTGGTCTTCATCATTTTCTTATTGTTTGCAAGATCACTTTTCTTATGCAATTGAAAAGACTAGATTGGTTTGCTTTCTATTTTTGTTTTCATTGAAAGAGTGATTTGGGTTTTTATCATTGCTTGTTCATTGTTTTTTATTTTTAGTACTCTCACTATCATGGTGTTGGTCCTTTTTGAAAAGTGAACAAAAGTTTTTCTTTCAAAAAATCTTTTTCGTCTTCGAAAACATTGAAAATCAATTGTTGAAATTATTGAAAAAGACACAATAGAGAATTGTTATTGATGTGTGATTTGTTGCGTTTGCATTTTAAAGGAAATTGTATTGTAGTTCAAGGTTGATCTGGAAAACTTTCTCTTTCCCTCCCATACATAGGATTCATTGAACAAAAATCACTATATTTCATTCTCATCCATGCATTGTTGGGTCAGAGTCATACAACATAAGTTTCATCTTTGTTTCCTTTGAGTAAACAACAACTCCTAATAACACTACACAATTGTAAAATTTATCTAGTAACTCTTTTCTAGGGCTCTATTACACCAACATTTAGCTAGGCTAGCGCTTTGGAGTAGGAAGAGAGATACACTCTCCAAAAGTACAAAACACACAATAGCATCTTGTGTTAGGAAGTGTTAAATTCCATTTGCAACATCTTGTCCTAGGAAGCCCTTCTTAGACAAGGGTCAAGCATGAGGTAGCATTGATATTGACAGAGTTACTCACCCTGCTTTGTTGATATCATTGTAGAGATTGCATGTATTACGGGGATCACTCAGAGGTATACCCACAATGATGAGTGGAATCCTTTTGAGTTGATTTCGGGCTAGATACCCTACCCTTGTGTGTGGATCGGACTGTCGACTATTCCCCCAGGCTTTATTGTTGTTGGTGGTGACCTTAGTGGCCTATCTTTCTAGGTTCTTACAAGAGGTGACTGTGAAGGGGGAATTCTTCACGGTACCTGGAATTGACGTTGACCAAATTCACTCAGGCTCCTTGGAGGGTATACCCACGATTATGTGTGGGAGCTTGCACCAGGGTGTAAGTCCGTTAAGCAGGTTGTCAGCGTAAATTTTCCACCCTAGCTCAACCCCTTCTGATCTCGTTGTTGCGACATTGGATTTGATCACCAACTAGTGGCTTCAAAATTATAAGGTCTTGTTTGCTTGGTGTTGCTTCCTAGATTTTTGTTTACTAGCGCGTGTTGTTTGTTTCTCGAAGTTGACCATAGGATTCTCTTCGCAAAGTTTGTCACTCGTTTACAATAGCTCCTCGACATCGTTCATGTAGAATGCATGATTTATCTCCTAAGCATCTGGAAGGTTCTCAACCCTTGCCTACAAGTACACCTGAAGGCTCTCCTCGGCAAAGTGAAGTCCCAGTTGTCACCACCCCGCAAGTGGAACGTACTGACTCTCTAGAACATTTTTGAATTAAAAATACTCGAGAGGACTTTCGACTTCACCCTGATTCTGAGAGATGTTTTATGCAAGCAAACTCTTCCAGAGACTTAATTGTTGTGTATTCTGGATCTCCGACTGGACCTGGGGACCAAGATCCTTTTTGGTCTACGGGCATTTTTCGACGGGACCTTTTTGGTCCAAGTTCACCTGTGATTTTCGAAATTAACCCACTTGTGATTTCTGAAATCTCTAGTACAGAGACAATACTGGTGACTGTCGCTTATCACTTTACCATCCCTGCCGAAATGGCCCATATCATAGCTACTTCGAGTGTTCCAACTGGGTTTACTGTGGTTAGTCTTTCTCCCATCCACACACCGCAAATGCCCAATGTCACTCCGACACTACCACCTGGATAGAGTGCATTGAATGCTTCCATTCCTACTCCTGCGCAAACTCCATTCGGCTCTCTTGGTAGTCCTTCTTCTTCTATGAAATTTCTTCCCGGTTTTGTTCCAACACTCCCTTAATTTCCTTTTGGAGGACCTTCTTCGTCTTCTACTAGAAACCTTAATCCTAGTGGCGCTATTCTGTCATTCACTCCAAATTACCAATTTTCGGTTGGTGGACATTTTCACCAAGGTGGTATAACTCAACCCCCTCTCAGAGGGAAAATTTCAATTGGAACATTTCCCCCAATTGGAACACCACCTTCATTGGGAGGACTGACCCCACCCTATGGGAAAAACATATATCCGTCCTTGGCCCAGTATTGGAATCAGTTGATACAACAACCTACTCAATCGATTGGGGGGCAGCAGTTTCCCACTGCATCTGTAATACCCCCTAGTGTGGGTCAACCATATCCAAGATCGTTTAATCCCATTTGGGGGGAAAATGCTCAAACTCAAGCCCCTGTTCCAGGGTACAATCCTATGAGATACTATCATATCTAACCACCACTGAATATGCCTGGGTCTTCACATTATATGCAGACTGTTTATGGTCCTACTGGTTTGCCGACAGGGCTTCCTCCCTAAAGCCACTAGTACCCGCAGGTGAATCGACAGTTACCCTTTCTCGCCACTTTGGATTTGTTGTATTTGTCAAGGATTTTAAATGATCCTATTTTTCACTCTCCCCAATGGCCTGTTATACCAGCCAAGCTTCCATTGGACATCCATGAATTCGACGGCAAAGCGGGAGAGGACCCAAACAATCACGTTATGACTTTTCACCTATGGTTCTCATCCAACTCATTTATGGATGACTCTATTCATTTACGTATTTTTCAACGAACCCTCACAGGTTCTATTGTGAAGTGGTATATCGAATTGCCATGAGGTTTCTTCTCTGACTTCAACACCCTAGCTATGGATTTCCTTATGCATTACCAGTTACCGATCCGTTATGACACGGGAACCGATATTTTGACTTCCTTCAAACAGAACAAAGGAACTCATATATCTGATCACATCCATGAGTGGTGAAGGAGACAATGTCTCATTAAACTTGAGCTCCCCGATCAGTTGCTAGCAGAGTGGTTCACAAAACCATTTGTGAACAACATCGGTAAGGATGGTTCCATGGGTGGCGTAGTCATGGAAGAGCAGGCTATCAGTCATGCTCAATATCTTGACCTTATTTACTCACAAACGAGAACCCTTTACGATTTACTACCTGACTTACCTTGTCCTAATACTTCCAGCACTTCAACTACTCCAGTTTACTTGCATGCAGCTGACCGTGTGGTTGGTATTGGCCAAGCCCAACCACATTTCGCTTCAAGTACAAACCCTAAATCTACTTCTTCTAATGTTCAAAATGCTCTGTCTCCTGCCCCTCCCATCGGAAAGACTTCTGAGGTAAATGCAGTCCAATCTACCCCAGCCGATAAAAACAAATCTAAAAAGGGGAGAGGTAAGAATAAGGAGGGAAAAAATAATTTTCAAGCAGAGAAAACCAAAACTACCCCTGTTGATGATCGGGATAAGCACAAAACTCGATACCCTTTTCTTATCTATGGTGATGATCACTACACGAAGGATTGTCCACGATGTGTCGAGGTCACTACGTTCCTTCAAGGAGCCCCAAAACCACCTACACCAGTTGTATTGTCTCAAACCTTCCCGTCTGTTGTTCCTGAGTCTGTACTTAAGGCTAAAAAGTGCAGTGTCAAGGCATCCGAAAGTAGTTGAAAGATGGGTAAGAGGATAACGTCAACCCTCGGTATGGGAAACTAGAACAGATTTCTACGTTCACGTTGTCTAGCTTCCAACTTTTCCTGAGTAGTTATATCTTGTTCAATGGTTGCCCATGAACGTTCAAGTTCCTCCCGGTTATTAGCAGTTTTAAGGATTATGTCAAAAAGGTTTAAAGCGATATGTGTTTGATTAGATAGTCCAAGTTCGATATTCAGTTGGGTTGCTGCAGGGACAGTCATTGAGGAACAGTAAGATTAGGAAAGAATTCAAAGAGATATTAAACGCTGTTTCGATTTGGTCGAATAAAAGAGAAATTTTTACTTTTTTTTTTTAAATAAAATAGGAATGCGAATTGAAGGCTCTTTCCCGTAACTGTATTATATTTTTAATATAAATGTGTGATGTGAAAGAGAAACATTTAGCTGCATATAACGCAAGGTTCCTGTCAAAGAGAAAACTCACATATACATAGAAGAGGAAATTAGTAAGAAAATAACTGACATAACCAAGAATATATGTAGAATTCTAAAAGTGCATATTGGTCTTACACCCGCTGATAGCTGGTACAGAGGAAAGAAAATAAACAAATGCAGAAAACCAAATTCCTTTTGTTATAGTAGTGGTCGTACTAAAGTATAACAAAGCACATAAATTATGAATAATGGAATGAAATGAAACATGAAATACTAAGAAACAAACTTGTAACACAGTCTGGACGGAATCGAGAATCTCCAAAATTGCTTGTATTAACTTCTCAAATGCAAAACCTCTATTACAATCGATACCAAAAAGGTCCAACCTTTTCTTTTTCTTTTTGTGATATATTTATACAACTTTACAGATCAGTTAGGATCTCAACGGTTTCACAAATTCGGTTACAACTGAGAGAAACGAAATCACTCCCTTTCTCCTACTCTATTTTCACTTGGTGCCAGGTGCTCATCTTCGTGTAGATTCGGTGTAGGCAATACATCTGTCCACAAATTTAGATACGAGTTGTGAAGGTTCCGCTTGACAGCTGGCCTCGGTGAAGTAGCACTCTCGGGCTAACTGCTGTATATTGTCCCCCATTTGTGCATCAATGATGTCGAGGGCACCTATTTGCGCGCTGGGTTGGATCAAATTCTTATCAACTCGGGCCATGTTTACCCTGTCTATTTGAGAGATATCTGCCAAATCTCTCTCCTCCTTCTCTTTCAGATCAAGCGAGATCTGTTCTACATTCATTTGTATTAAAGTTTCAACATTGCCTCCAGTGTCCATACCCAACAGTTCACCTTCTATAGAATTGAAGGCTTCTTCTAATGAATTGATCACTTTTTGGGCTTGTTCCTTGCCCAGGGTAATGTTATGCTCCCAATCCTTCAACAAAATGTTACCTCTATTTTGTTCTGGGAGAGTGAGTCTGGGGGAACCTGCCGAAACTCTGTCATTCATGGCTATTACCGCCTCCTAGAAGGCAATCCGAGCCGCTCCTGCATCTCTTTCTCTGTCAGTCAGGTTCTCGGAAACCCTATGTATCAACAGACAATCCTCTCGGATCGTTCCTACTTTGGTGAGCAAACTCTGTTGTGCAGAAGAGATCTCGCTCCGAATCTAGGTTACTCAGGATTTAAACCCCTCGACATCGATCACCCTACTTTCAGCGATCTCCACCTGAGCATGTATCTCTGCAATCATAGTCCTCTGCTGACCAGCCTGCACCCAACCGTCTTGGATCACTGAATGCGCTTGTTCCAACTTGGCTTTGAGCACTTCTATTTCCTTTTTATCAGCTAGTCGGGCCAGTTCTATTTCCCCACTCACCTGACCTTTAGCCCTTTCTGTGGCTGAGGCTACTCTAGCTTCGAGAGTCTTGATCAGGCGATTCTTTATTTTGAGCTGATTTTTCAACATCCCGATCGAGAATTGATTCGTCGATGCATACGCTCCTAGCGTTCCTGCGATCTCTGTGGCGAATTCCTCATTCTTTTTGTTCTTTCCATCAGTCATAACTTTGAATTTTTTAGCAGTTGATCCTTCGTCCTGGTAGAACTCCCTTTTCACCACCACTTTTCTCTTTTTGTCAAAGAAGAACTCGTTTGGAGGAAGTTCTTCTGCTCTGATAGGCCTCAGTTCTTCATCAAATATCCATCGCTCGCTGACATTTCCCAGTGCCGACTGCAAGGGTGTGACCGAGGTGATGGGATTTCCTATTTGTTTTGCTGACTCTTTTTGAGTGTTGACAAGGTTTCGCTCTTTTGGCATACCTGGAGCTTCTCCTTCAGTCTCGGGCATCTGTTTCCTCAGTGGGTCTAGAGTCTTCTCTTTTTCTTCGGGATTGCTCGTTTTCTCCCCTTCCAGGTGTTGTCCAAGGCTAGACATTACGTCTGCAGAATCTTCGGCATCCTTCTGTTTTGTCTTGGCAATGGTCGAACCTCCCAACACAGCGGGGAGACATTTTCGTCTATTTTCCTGGAATTTTAATACAAAGGCCATGTCTTCGAGTGCTAAAGATCAGATCCGAACTAGCACTTCCCCATAAGATCTCGCCCCTCGGAAAATGTCATCCGAGGGTGAAAAATCGCGTTCAAACCTCTTCAGCCCACAATTAGCTAAATGGTTGCTTACAATTTTATGAGGATCATGTTTTTTATATTTAATGGAGACCAAACTCAGGTCTTCCAGGGCTGCAACCTCGGCTTTAGCATGCCCGAAATCCAATAAAGAATAAGAATTTAGCCGAATAGGGAAAAATGGCCATACCTTCTTCGAAGATGCTTTGAGTTCTTTACTCACCCCGCCAATCACTGTTTGTCGGGCGATCTCGCGAAAGGAAAGCTTGTCGGGGATGAACAGTGGTAGTGAAAGCAGGGGAACAACAGCTCCGAACACTCTGAAATAGGAAAACTCTGCTTCTACGTACCAGTCCTCTATACCACTCAGATTTGTAGCAATGTTGTCCGAGATACGAGGTGGTGAAAGACCAAAAATGGCGATGTGTAGGGGCACCATCACCCAGTTGAAAATTTTAGAAATAAATTTGTCCACCTTATTCTCCCATAATTTGTCGTGATACTCATGCACGGGATTTTCTTGGGCTGGATTCCAAGCCCAACTCATCAAAGGGAATGGTGTCATGGAACATACAGTGTCCATGATATACGCAGACATGAAAAATGAGGATGGTCTCCCGCTTGCCTTCTGCTCCCAATACTCTGTGACCCTGTTGGCCAAACTGTCTGAGAGCATATTTGCCCAATTAAACGAGCAACCTTCTGCAAACCGAAATATGAGAGGCACCCACGCGATGTATAAATGCGAGGTGTCTTCTCTCCCAAATAGCCGACATGTCATCATGGCCACATATTTATACTATGGCTCCAAAGAAGCGATAGAATATATGCCCTGGTCATTTTCTCTGAACTTCGCGGCACCCGAAACCAAATCTTTAATCAAACCGGGCATGGTTTTGTCATATTTAGTGCACTCCTTCTGTTTGAATCCCTCTAGGAAGTCAGCATCATATGTGTATTCAGATGTTGTCGGGAGCTTATACATGGTTTGGATGTGCTCCGGTCTAAAAGTCCCGACCGTGACCCACTGGTCGTTCATGATAGTTCTGGTGGGTAAGTCTATGTGATCCAACACCCATCGGATCATATCATAATAGGGAAGCAGCCGTGGTCTAGTTGCTACCTTGTGCATTCTAGATTGAATGACAATCTTGTATTTAGTGTTCAAATCGTCCTTTTCATTGTCATCGGAGTCTGAATAATTTACCAACTCAGTTTGTAGAATATCTAAAACAAACGACCAGCTAGGGACTGAATCAACACTCCGGGGGGAAGTGTGGGAGACATTATCCGAGCCTTGCCCTGCAACCTCGATATTCGCCTTTGCTGCTTTTCGTGGAGCCATGGATGAAACTTGTGTTTTCGCTCTCCTTTGATAAAACTGTGTATACATGCAAGAAGTAGTTAACTCAGAAAATGACGAGCTCTGTGGGCTTATGAAAAATGTTTTCATTATAATAAAATGAGACTCCTGTATATATTTGAAAATTCTGTACTCTTCGAAATAAGTTTGTCAAATCGCAATTAGAAACAAATTTATTACGTAAAATCCGATCTTATTTATTCGTGGATTTACCCTAATTCTTCATTAATGTCATCAATGTTTGGTGGTTTGAAAGGCAGTCGGGGTATGGAGAGCAAGTAGCTACCTTGGGAAATTTGAAAACCTCGATGCGCGGGACATACCTCGCATTATTTTAAATTTTCAAAACTTAGCAAAGTTAATAATTTTCTCGTTGTTGACTGCATCGCGATTTTCCTTTTAACATTTTGAATCTGCAACTCGCGATACTGCGAGGGCCAATTTTGGTTTAATTAACAGTAATCGCGATTTGGAGCATCATTAATTTCATAATTGTTTTATTCGCCATATCATGACTCGGAACTTCGAAGACAAGTTTCTAGGAGATTATTACGCCGATTCGCGAAACCGCGAGATGGCGATAATTAAGGCTCAAATTATGAGAAGAAAAACTTAGATTAGGCGACTAATTAGTCTTGATATAATCACGTCGTAACTTCGTGAGTCGATGTTTTAGACGCCATAACTTTCGAAAAAATAGTGTCGAGTGGCGAGACGCCGAGAACAGATTTGACCAAGGTTAGCTTTTTGCCTTTAATTCTTGACCAGGGTTAGCCCGGAAGAACCTCGTATTCTCGGGTCTCGGAGATGAAAAAATGAAAATTCAAACTTAGCGAACGTCGAGGTGCGAAACTCCAACGACGCCTAATCACTGAGTTAAAGTTTTTACCCTGGTTACAGTCTTGAGTGACAGAAAATTTAAAACAACTTCGCCACTTCGTGACTCTGGACTTGTGAATTCATGAGTTATATTATCCGACCTGCGAGATCCCGAAGTCAAACAAAAAGAGAAACATTATTAAGAAAGTAGATGTGTTTCGAGAGTGAAAAAGCATCGCTGCTTACGTGACAAGGTTGCAGAGTTTCAAGATCTTGGAAAGAAAAGGAAAATCAACTTTAGATTTCAAGTATCAAAAATTGAAAATTGTGCAAGGTAAAAATAAAACAAGGGTGGCTCCAACATAGGCTCCAACTAGGGATCCCGCCTTCCTGTGAGGCAGGAAGAACAGTAGACCAGGTGCCAATATTGGGTAGATGGATTCATAAGCTAAATCAAGCAGAAACAATTCAAGGAAAAGGATAGAAAGGGGAAAAGACTTTGTTTTTTACCTCGAGAAGTTTTTTCGAACTCAGATACTCTTTCCAAACACGGTTGAAGTCACTATCACACTTTCCCTTTCCCACTAATAACTTTGGGGATGTTTTAAGACAATCGAAATGACCCTAGGATATTCAACAGATCTTGTGATTCTCAGCTCGCATCAAAGAACGATATTATATATTTTTAAATCGGGAAGTCCCGTCTGAATTTGGGGTATTGATCAGGTTTTTAGAAGCATTGGTTACCAGAGTAGAGTGATATTCATGTATAATAGAATTACAGATATCTTATACATTTATTCACTGCCAGCGAGCCTATTCAGTACCCCGGTGAAGTTGTCTGGCCCCTTTCACCGAATTTACTTTCACCACTTCGGAAAAAATTATGCGTTTAAACGCTAAGACGAGGGCAAACATTTCTGAATTTCCTTTCATCGTCTTCCTGGACTAGGTGGGGGCAATCATTTCTGAATTTCCTTTCACCACCTGTCTTATAATTTACTTTTAAAGCACGAAGATGGGGGCAATCAGTTTGTATCAGGGCTGATATCTGTGTAATATTTTGTATCGGAGGTCTGTCAACTTATTTTGATTACTCGGTATCAATCTTCCTTTGACCTTCACAACACCTTCGTTCTTAGGGAGACAGGGGAAAATAATAAATTTTTAAGGGGCATCCTATTCGAGCAAGCTTTGATTCTTCCGAAACTGTTGAAAAGCCTAGGAAAGTTAGGATCGCTCTAAACATTCCTTCGCTTAGCAGGAGATCAAGTAGCTGTGAAGACCATCTTTCCTATCAAGATCTGTTTCGAAACCCCTGAGGTTTAAAATGAAATATTTTTATCCCTTCGCAATAACTCGGGAAGACGGTGACTTGCTAAAAGTTAGACCCAAAGATAGACAGGATACAAATCAATGGTTTATTGACTCAAAATATGGGGGTCGAAACAACTCAAAACTGACTCTTGTAAATAAAATCGGGAATAGTTTATTTCAACTGCCCATTTTTTATTTTAGTGTATTATTCAATTTATTTTAAAACAAAAATTATCAAACCAAGCAATGATCCTCCGGTTATATAACCTTTTATATTACAGTTTGAAAGATGTTACCTTATTTTTCTTTACCAACCTTTCATAACCTGTGTATTGAGAAAGCTCACCTCTGTATTTTCTTTTCACTTCTTTGTGCACCTATGAATTATCATTTGGTATCACCTGTTTTATGTCGCTCTATTTCCAACCTCGACCTGCAAATTACTTTGCCTGTCAGTTTTTTCTACAGCTGGAATCCTGTAAAAAGAAAATGTAAATCTTATTGGAAATGTGTCGAGAGTTTAGGAACAAAAATTGAAAATTAAAAGCAATGTTCAAAAGAAAATATATGTATGTACAAAACATGAAATTTATTTATTTACAATTTTTTTTTTTTTTTTTTTTTTTACAAGTGTTGGGTCATGTAATGTTTCAGGTATCGCCCGTTGACAGGGGCACTGAGGACTTCTCCATCAATGTTCTCCAATAGGAAGGAATTCTTCCCCTATGGGGCAGAGACCCTGAATGGTCCATACCAAAGGTGGTCAAACTTGCCATGCTTGGCGGCTTCTTCTC
>SNQJ01S0007790.1:142273-162450 GCA_010110895.2 Picea sitchensis | reverse complement strand
AAGTGTTGGGTCATGTAATGTTTCAGGTATCGCCCGTTGACAGGGGCACTGAGGACTTCTCCATCAATGTTCTCCAATAGGAAGGAATTCTTCCCCTATGGGGCAGAAACCCTGAATGGTCCATACCAAAGGTGGTCAAACTTGCCATGCTTGGCGGCTTCTTCTCTTCTCGCATCCCATCTTAATACTAAGTCACCTGGGAGGAATTCTCTATCTTTTTCCTTGAGGTCGAACAATGCTTTCATATCATCTTGGTATTTCTGCATTTTCTCATCAACCTCCACTCTATGATGTTGAAGCTCGATCAGCTGGTTAATTCTCCTGGTTACATGATTGGGTTCTTCATTCTGATCCTGCCATAACTTCATTATTGGCAACGCTAAGTTTATAGGTAGAACTGCCTCTGTCCCATAGACCATTTGAAACGGAAAAATGCCAATAGACCTTTTAGTGCTGATGCAGTTTTCCCACAATGCGTACTTCAAGTGCACATGCCAGGACCTTTTATTTTCATCCAGTACTTTCTTGATTATGTTTACCAGGCTCTTGTTTGATGATTCAGCCAGCCCGTTTCCCTGGGGGTAATAAGCAGTGGAATGGCCGAGAATGATATTGTACTTATAGAAGAAGCTGATCATAGCCATGGATTTGAAGGCCTGGGCATTGTCAGTAACAATCTTTCGGGGACACCCGAATCTTGACAGGATATTATCTTCCAAGAAGTCGATCACCACCGAGTCTGTTGCCCTTTTGGTTGGAATGGCTTCCACCCACTTTGTAAAATAATCTGTGGCTGTTAAGATCCACTTATGCTGAGCACTGGAATGGGGATTAATTTTCCCTATGAAATCTAGTCCCCATTGTAGAAATGGGGCTTTAGTTTTGACTGGAACGAGTGGTAGTGCAGGGAGTTTCTGTTTACCAGCGAATATTTGACACGGGTTGCAGGTGCGCACTTTGGTATTGACGTCCGAAAATAGTTTCAGCCAATAATATCCGGCCCTCAATATCTTGTAATCTGTGGCTCTCCGTGCATGGTGTCCTCCACAGACTCCTTCATGAAATTCTTCTATAACCCGTGGAGTTTTCGACTCAACCAAACAGACTAGTAGGAACCCGAGTGGATCCTTCCAATATAGCTGATTTTCGGCGTTGCAATATTTAACAGCATGAAGTTTTAACGTTCTGCATTTGGCTGGTGAAAGCCCATCTGGACATTTCAGGTTTAACAAGTAGAACACTATATCTTTATACCAGCCTAAAGATATGAACTTTTCTTCGACCTTGCTTGGATCTATCTGGTCATCCGGCTCTGGCAGGTGTGCGTCTCCGTCTTCCCCTTGGAGGCTATTAATATCAAGAGCTCTAAGATTCGACTCAGCCAAGAGTTTGGCCAGACCTTGCCCCTTTATCAATTTAGTCGGCTTGACTTCCATATCGAATTCTTGTATTTTATCGAGCCAGCGCCCTCATTTTCCATCACTATCTGGCTGTACCAATATATCTTTCACAACACTGGTTGGCACGTACGCGATAATTTTTGAATGCAGTACATATGTTCTGAATGCTTTTAGTGCTTTCACCATTGTGTATGCCTGCTTTTCTATTATGTCATACTTTAACTCAGCGTCTCTAAGTCTCTTACTAAAAATCGCGATCGGTCGTTCGAAACCTTCGTCATTTTTTTGCAGGAGCACCGCGGCGATAGTATGTTTAGAGGCGAACGAGAAGATGAGGAAATATTTCAAGTAATATGGGCTTGCTAACATAGGTGCTTCGCTGATGACTTTTTTAATATGCGCGAATTATGATTTAGCCTCGGACGTCCAATGTACTCTGCTATCTTTCTTCAACATTCCTGTGATCAATTTGACAATTTCAGCAAAATTGGGGATAAACCTTTGTAAAAAATTTATCGTACCTAAGAAAGATTGAATTTCTTTTACGTTTCTGGGAATATTTATAGTTTCTATTGCTTCAATCCTCTTAGGATCAATTCTGATCCCATCCTTAGATACAATATGCCCTAGAAGCTTACCTTCCCGCATGGCAAAATGTGATTTCTTTGGGTTCAAAGACAGACTATACCTGTGACATTTTTCGAAAGTCTGTTTTAGATGGCTCAAATGTTCTTCATCGGTTTTAGAGAAAACCATCAAATCCTCATGGTAGATGACTACGAACTTATCTCTTTCTCCTACGAAAGCAATGTCCATAGTGCGTTGGAATGTAGCTCCTACATTCATCAAACCAAACGACATTTTGTCATACATGAATGTACCCCATGGTGTGGTGAAAGCAGTTTTTTCTCTGTCTTGCTCGTTCATGGCGATTTGGTTATATCCAGAGAACCCATCTATCATAGACATTCGATTTTCTCCGACTACCTTTTCCAGGACGTGGTCCATTTTGGGGAGTGGGTAATTATCCTTAAGGGAAGACTTATTCAAGTTTCCGAAATCTACACATAGTCTAATTTCTCCGTTCTTTTTCTTGACCGGGACCAAATTTGCCACCCAGTCTGAGTACCTCAGAGGTACGATTATTTTCACATCTAAAATCTTCTTAACTTCCTTTTCAATCACAGGCAATAGTATGGGGTTAATTTTCCTAAGCTTTTTCCTAAACGGCTTGACCCCAGGTTTCAAAGGTATCTTGTGTTCAATTATGGAAGTGTCATACGTTATAAGCTCATCATAGGACCAGGCGAAAACATCTTTGTACTGTCTGAGAAGGTATCTGTACTGGACTTTTACCTTGGGAGGGAGGAACTTAGATATCTTTACTATCCTGGATTCTTTCTCAGTTCCTATATCGCAGTCCTCCACTTCTTCTGGTTGGGGCTGAAAAGTGGATTTCACAGGCACATCATTCTGATCGAAAAGTCTTTCTAAAGGAATTAAGCCTTTCAGAATTTGATTGTTTTTAAGGACCAACATACGATGATCCGCTATTTTTTCTCGGAAGGTCTCAGGATCTTCCCCTTCTTGCATAATACACATCGAGTCATTTTGATTCTCTTGGTATGGATGAGTTTCAGATAACTCACCTACGACTGTAAGAAATTTCTTGATTTTTTCGTCATCTTCGAAAAGCTGCCAGTGTTGGATATTGTCTGGTATAGAGGGTTTGTATCTGATTTCAATGTGATACTTTAGTTTGACGGTCGTGGGAGGAGAAAAGGTTGAAGCTGCCTTGGCCAATGTGTCGGCATGTAGATTCTTTGTGCGAGGGATAAAATGGACCTTTACAGATGAGAAAAAAATTTCCATCAAATCCCAAGCACAATTTCTGTATGTTCTTAGTCTTGGATGCTTGGCTAGGTATTTTCGGTTTATTTGCCTTACTATCAATTCTACGTCACCGTATACCTCCAAGTTTTTTATATTCAACTTCTTCGCAGCCTCTAATCCTAAGATCAAGGCCTCATACTCACATACGTTATTAGTGTAATCTATGTCCCACTACAAATGATAGGATAAAGGAACAATGAACTTACCTTCATGTGCTACCAAAAGTACCCCAGCACCGGCTCCTTCAGAAGACGAAGCGCCATCAAAATACATTTTCCATGCACCATTAGTGCACAAATCTTCTGTCAAGGGGCTTAACTCTTCTTGATTCATATTGAGCTCCTCTGTACCTCCATCCAATCCATCATCAAAAGACAAAATGCAGTTTCCTAGATCTTGGTCTGCGATGTAAATGGGGAAGTTGTCTGGGTTTTGGGGATCACTGACTGTGTACGCTAATCTTGTCTCTCTGTATAAACGAGTGAATTGACCCCCGAACACAAGGATTGTGGTGTAAGACATGTCTAACTGAAGGGAACCTCCCAACTTGGCCCCCCATTACCTAGACAACAACATACCGTACTTAGGGGGGATATCGGCGATAACCACATCCATCGGGATACTTTTAACAGGGACCTGCGCTAGGGTAACTAGTAGATCCTTTATCATCCCCATGCATTTAACCTTCCTTGAATCGAAAGAATACAGATTTCCATAAGGTCTCGTGATCTGGAGACCCAGCTTCTCCATTATAATTTTGGGCATAACGTTATGAGAAGCTCCAGAGTCTAACATACAATTATGTAGCAATTGATCATGTATATTCAGGGTGATATAAAAAGGAGGGATGTTGTCTTTGGACCCTTCAAAATGAGGACCAAAGGTGATGTTAGGTCTATCATCTTCCAGGTTGATAACATCAGACTGACTTTCTAGCTCGTAGACACCCATCGCTTTGACAATTTGCTTCCGATAAGCGGGATTTTTTGCTAATTCTACCAAAGGAATCGGTATTTTAATTTTGTTTAACTCATTTTCAAAACTGAAAGGACTGTTTACCTTATCCGTTTCTTTGGTTGAGACTTCCAAATTTTTTCTTTCCGGCTTACTTGTCCGGATCGCTTTATCCCTCGTGATCCTAGTTGAAGATGTAACTTTATCTACTGGCTCGGTTTCTTGTGTTTGAGTTTCAACTTTTTTCACCTCGGACTCTTGAGTGCTTGCTACCTTGGTTTTGTTGTTGGGTAACAAGGTCTCTTCCGAAGGAGGTTCATAAGCTTGACCTTTTTGAAGGATTTTCTTAGGTTGATCCATTGAGGTAGGCTTACTCTTGGATCTTAGATTATACTTTGGTTGAAACTCGACCATTATCATCTCTGTTTCTGGTTGAGATACACAGGGATCAGTGTGATCACCTTCTTCATCCTCATTAGACGGTTTTGGGGTGTTCAAAGATTTTTCGTAATCTTCACGAGTGAGATACGGCTGCGAACAGTCATCACCGAAATTCGCAACTTCATCTTCCGAATCTCTGAAATCTTGGAAGTCATTTGCTCCTATAAAAAATTTCGTTCTTTAGTGGAGCTTGTATTTTTTGATCTTCGTTCTTTATTTGTTTATGTTGATTTTGGGGATTTGGGTTTCTCCTGAAGTCCTTTTTATTTGAAGAATCAGCCTTAACCTGCTCCAACTCCATCCTAGAAATTTTGTTGGACAATTCTTTAATCACTCGGGCCATATCATCTACTATGTCATCAGTGTATCGATTCGAGCCCGAAGGACCCACTAGTTCCCTATAGCGTCTATTATCACGGTTGACTGTTTCAACTTTATCTTTTAATTTTCCCGAAGCCATCATATTAGATTCAATTTCGACAGCATCGTCTTGCATTCTATTTAGGGTGGCTCCTCTTATTTCTCGCAAAAGTAGTGCGAAATCCGGCTCGAAAGCTCCCGCAAAGCTTACTTTGGCTGAGGGTTCAGAGGGTTTAACTGCGGCTGGAATCTTATTATACAGTTTGTTGAATCTCAGAATACATTCCATAACCGTTTCTGAGTTCTTTTTCTTTAGGGACCCAAACTCGGTAAGATAATATAAGTGATATTTTCGCTCTCCCCATTGTCTTAGGAAATCATCTTCCAAAGCGTCATATGACAGGATAGAAGCTGTGGGTAAGCTCCGAAACCAAGTTCGGACAGGCCCTTCAAAGGTCTGGACAAGGAGTCTCGAATAGACATCTTCATGCTCGATACCACAGATGTCTGCGAATTGGTCAAAGAAATTTATATGCTCAGCTGCGGTTAGATCTCCCTCCCCAGTGAACTTAGGAAGATTTTTGATGTAGTTTTCAGGTAAATCATGGAGGGGGACGGGCAAAACCAGGGGGGCGTATCTCGCCGCTACCTTTGCAAAAACTCTGGGAGGAGGGACTTGCACTTGACCTCCACCTCCTCCTCCAAGAGCGCCTCCACCACCTCCTCCGATGCCTGCCATCAACTTGGGTGTATAAAATGAGTGTGTAACACACTTTTTGGAGTCAGGCGATACGGGGAAGTTCTGTCAAAGAAAAATCGGTATGTCAACTGTCGACGAACTTTCTAGAGGACCTTTTCCCTTGTGTATGGATGGGAAAGACTGATGAATCTCACTCCTAACTTCAGGGCGGTTTGTCGTCAGATATTTGGTATCAGATAGAGGATTGCGTGAAGTAGAAGGTTCTGAATGACATTTAGTCTTTAAAGATGGGTCTTTAGGCTTATAAACTGCAGTTGTTGACTCAAACGAGCCTCTCGCCCTTAAATTTTTTTTGGGATCAGTAACAGCCGTAATCAGCTTGCCATCTTGGTTCTGTCTGGTACTCTTTCTACCATAATCCAGTTTAGGTTTTCATGGAGTCGCCAAGTGAAAGATTGAAAAAGCCTTAAAAATGTGTGTACTCTATGTTCACTATCAAGGAGTAGCACTTTCAACGAAATAAATGTCGTTTTCCTAGGGAAAAGATTTCGTAACTTCACTCACCGACAACGGTGCCAGAAAGATGTTGTTCCTGAGTCTGTACTTAAGTCTAAAAAGTACAGTGTCAAGGCATCCGAAAGTAGTTGAAAGATGGGTAAGAGGATAACGTCAACCTTCGGTATGGGAAACTAGGGCAGATTTCTACGTTCACGTCATCTAGCTTCCAACTGTTCCTGAGTAGTTATATCTTGTTCAATCGCTGCCCATGAACATTCAAGTTCCTCCCGGTTATTAGCAGTTTTAAGGATTATGTCAAAAAGGTTTAAAGCGATATGTGTTTGATTAGATAGTCCGAGTTCGATATTCGGTTGGGTTGCTGCAGGGACAGTCATTGAGGAACAGTAAGATTAGGAAAGGATTCAAAGAGATATTAAACGTTGTTTCGATTTGGTCGAATAAAAGAGAAATTTTAACCTTTTTTTTTTTAAATAAAATAGGAATGCGAATTGAAGGCTCTTTCCCGTAACTGTATTATATTTTTAATATAAAGGTGTGATGTGAAAGAGAAACATTTAGCTGCATATAATGCAACGTTCGTGTCAAAGAGAAAACTCACATATACACAGAAGAGGAAATTAGTAAGAAAATAACTGACATAACCAAGAATATATGTAGAATTATAAAAGTGCAGATTGGTCTTACACCCGCTGATAGTTGGTGCAGAGGAAAGACAATAAACAAATGCAGAAAACCAAATTCCTTTTGTTATAGTAGTGGTTGTACTAAAGTATAACAAAGCACATCAATTATGAATAATGGAATGAAATGAAACATGAAATACTAAGAAACAAACTTGTAACACAGTCTGGACGGAATCGAGAATCTCCAAAATTGCTTGTATTAACTTCTCAAATGCAAAAACTCTATTACAATCGATACCAAAAAGGTCCAGCCTTTTCTTTTTCTTTTTGTGATATATTTATACAACTTTACAGATCAGTTAAGATCTCAACGGTTTCACAAATTCGGTTACAACCGAGAGAAACGAAATCACTCCCTTTCTCCTACTCTATTTTCACTTGGTGCCAGGTGTTCATCTTTGTGTAGATTCAGTGTAGGCAATACATATGTCCACAAATTTAGATACGAGCTGCGAATGTTCCGCTTGACAGCTGGCCTCGGCGAAGTAGCACTCTCGGGCTAACTGTTGTAGCTTGTCCCCCATTTGTGCATCGACGATGTCGAGGGAACTTATTTGCGCATTGGGTTGGATCAAATGCTTATCAACTCAGGCCATGTTTACCCTGTCTATCTTAGAGATATCTGCCAAATCTCTCTCCTCCTTCTCTTTCAGATCAAGCGAGATCTGTTCTACATTCATTTGTATTAAATTTTCGGCATCGCCTCCAGTTTCCATACCCAACAGTTCACCTTCTATAGAATTGAAGGCTTCTTCTAATGAATTGGTTACTTTTTGGGCTTGTTCCTTGCCCAGGGTAATGTTATGCTCCCAATCCTTCAACAAAATGTTACCTATAGTTTGTTCTGGGAGAGTGAGTCCGGGGGAACCTGCTGAAACTCTGTCATTCGTGGCTATTACCGCCTCCTGGAAGGCGACCTGAGCTGCTCCTACATATCTTTCTCTGTCAGTCAGGTTCTAGGAAACCCGATGTATCAACAGACAATCCTCTTGGATCATTCCTACTTTGGCGAGCAAAATCTACTGTGCAGAAGAGATCTTGCTCTGAATCTGGGTCACTCGGGATTTAAACCCCTCGACATCGATCACCCTACTTTCAGCGATCTCCACCTGAGCCTGCAGCTCTGCAATCATAGTCCTCTGCTGACCAGCCTGCACCCTACCGTCTGAGATCACTGAATGCGCTTGTTCCAACTTGGCTTTGAGCACTTCTATTTCCTTTTTATCATCTAGTCGAGCCAGTTCTATTTCCCCACTCACCTGACCTTTAGCGCTTTCTGTGGCCGAAGCTACTCTGGCTTCGAGAGTCTTGATCAGGCGATTCTTTCTTTTGAGATGATTTTTCAACATCCCGACCAAGAATTGATTCGTCGAAGCATATGCTCCTAGCATTCCTGCGATCTCTATGGTGAATTCCTCATTCTTTTTGTTCTTTCCATCGGTCATAACTTTGAATTTTTTAGCAGTTGATCCTTCGTCCTGGTAGAACTCCCTTTTCACCACCACTTTTCTCTTTTTGTCAAAGAAGAACTCGTTTGGAGGAAGTTCTTCTTCTCTGATAGGCCTCAGTTCTTCATCAAATATCCATCCCTCGCTGACATTTCCCTATGCCGACTGCAAGGGTGTGACCGAGGTGATGGGATTTCCTATTTGTTTTCCCGACTCTTTTGGAGTATTGACAGGGTTCCGCTCTTTTGGCATACTTGGAGCTTCTCCTTCAGTCTCGGGCATCTGTTTCCTCGGTGGGTTTGGAGTCTTCTCTTTTGCTTCAGGATTGCTCATTTTCTCCCCTTCCAGGTGTTGTCCAAGGCTAGACATTACGTCTGCAAAATATTTGGCATCCTTCTGTTTTGTCTCGGCAACGGCCGAACCTCCCAACATAGCGGGGAGACATTTTTGTCTATTTTCCTGGAATTTTAATACAGAGGCCATGTCTTCGGGTGCTAAAGATCGGATCCGAACTAGCACTTCCCCATAAGATCTCGCCCCTCGGAAAATGTCATCCGAGGGTGAAAAATTGTGTTCAAACCTCTTCAACCCACAATTAGCTAAATGGTTGCATACAATTTTCTGAGGATCATGTTTTTTATATTCAATGGAGACCAAACTCAAGTCTTCCAGGGCTGTAGCCTCAGCTTTAGCATGCCCGAAATCCAATAAAGAATAAGAATTTAGTTGAACAGGGAAAAACGGCCATACCTTCTTCGAAGATGCTTTGAGTTCTTTACTCACCCCGCCAATAACTGTTTGTCGGGGATGAACAGTAGTAGTGCAAGCGGGGGAACAACAACTCCGAACACTCTAAAATAGGAAAACTCTGCTTCTACGTAACAATCCGCTATACCACTTAGATTTGCAGCAATGTTGTCCAAGATAAGAGGTGGTGAAAGACCAAAAATGGCGATGTGCAGGGGCACCATCACCCAGTTGAAAATTTCATAAATAAATTTGTCTGCCTTATTCTCCCATAATTTGTCGTGATACTCATGCATGGGCTTTTCTTGGGCTGGATTCCAATCCCATCTCATCAAAGGGAATGGTGTCATGGAACATACAGCATCCATGATATACACAGACATGAAAAATGAGGATGGTCTCCCGCTTGCCTTCTGCTCCTGATACTCTGTGACCCTGTTGGCCAAACTGTCTGAGAGCATCTTTGCCCAATTAAACAAGCAACCTTCTGCAACCCGAAATATGAGAGGCACCCACGCGATGTAGAAATGTGAGGTGTCTTATCTCCCAAATAGCCGACATGTCATCATGGCCACATATTTATACTGTGACTCCAAAGAAGCGATAGAATATACACCCTGGTCATTTTCTCTGAACTTCGCGGTGCGTGAAACCCAATCTTTAATCAAACCGGGCATGGTTTTTTCATATTCAGTGCACTCCTTCTGTTTGAATCCCTCTAGGAATTCATCATCATATGTGTATTCAGATGTTGTCGGGAGATTATACATGGTTTGGATGTGCTCCGGTCTAAAAGTCCCGACCATGACCCACTGGTCGTTCATGATAGTTCTGGTGGGTAAGTCTATGTGATCCAACGCCCATCGGATCATATCATAATAGGGAAGCAACCATGGTCTAGTTTCTACCTTGTGCATTCCAGATTGAACGACAATCTTGTATTTAGTGTTCAAATCGTCCTTTTCATTTTCGTCGGAGTCTGAATAATTTACCAACTCAGTTTGTAGAATATCTGAAACAAACGACCATCTAGGGACTGAATCAACACTCCGGGGGGAAGTGTCGGAGACATTATCCGAGCCTTGCCCTGCAACCTCGATATTCGCCTTTGCTGCTTTCCGTGGAGCCATGGATGAAACTTGTGTTTTCGCTCTTCTTTGATAAAACTGTGTATACATGCAGGAAGTAGTTAACTCAGAAAATGACGAGCTCTGCGGGCTTATGAAAAATGTTTTCATTATAATAAAATGAGACTCCTGTAAATATTTGAAAATTCTGTACTCTTCGAAATAAGTCTGTCAAATCGCAATTAGAAACAAATTTATTACGTAAAATCCGATCTTATTTATTCGTGGATTCACCCTAATTCTTCATTAATGTCATCAATGTTTGGCAGTTTAACAGGCAGTCGGGGTATGGAGAGAAAGTAGCTACCTCGAGAAATGTGCAAACCTCGATGCACGGGACATACCTCGCATTATTTTAAATTTTCAAAACTTAGCAACATTAATAATTTTCTCGCTGTTCGCTGCATCGCGATTTTCCTTTTAACATTTTGAATCTGCAACTCGCGAGACTGCGAGGGCTGATTTTGGTTTAATTAACAGTCATCGCAATTTGGAGCATCATTAATTTCATAATTGTTTTATTCGCCATATCGTGACATGGAACTTCGAAGACAAGTTTCTAGGAGATTATTACGCCGAGTTGCGAAACCGCGAGATGGCAATAATTAAGGCTCAAATTAGGAGAAGAAAAACTTAGATTAGGCGACTAATTAATATTTCTATAATCACGTCGCGACTTCGTGAGTCAGTGTTTTAGATGCCATAACTTTCGAAAAAATAGTGCCGAGTGGCGAGACGCCGAGAACAGATTTGACCAAGGTTAGCTTTTTGCCTTTAATTCTTGACCAGGGTTAGCCCGGAAGAACCTCGTATTCTTGTCTCTCGGAGCTGAAAAATGAAAATTCGAACTTAGCGAATGCCGAGGTGTGAAATCCCGACGATGCCTAGTCACTGAGTTAAAGTTTTTACCCTGGTTACAGTCTTGAGTGAGCGAAAATTTAAAACAACTTCGCCACTTCGTGACTCTGGACTTGTGAATTCATGAGTTATATTATCCGACCTGCGAGATCCCGAAGTCAAACAAAGAGAGAAACATTCTTAAGAAAGTAGATGTGTTTCAAGAGTGAAAAAGCATCGTTGCTTACGCAAAAAGGTTGCAGAGTTTCAAGATATCGGAAAGAAAAGGAAAATCAACTTTAGATTTCAAGTATCAAAAATTGAAAATTGTGCAAGGTAAAAATAAAACAAGGGCGGCTTCAACACCGTCTCAACAATAGGCTCAGCTGGTCATCCATGAATAACCCCCATATTCTACCACCTCCTATGTTTTGATGTGTACTGGCGATTCTAAGTAGAACAACGTTGCAGTCACTACTCGAGCCAAAGATTATTCTCCCTCTAAGGAGAAGGTTGACGATTTACCCCCTTCTTTGGTACAACCCTCTCCAACAACTCCACCTACCAACGATCCTCTTCATCTCGAATGATCAAGCTTCGACATAGTTCTATGACCCCCCCCAAAGGGTGTCGTTTAGAAATTGGCTTTCAATCCTTATGCTCGTGCGGCCCAGAACTACAACATTTTTGAATATCTAGCCCAAGCACCTTCTGCGATGTCAGCCCTTGAAGTCCTTCAAACTTGTCCCGCACAACAGAAGGCACTTTTGAAATCTATCGGTGGAATTGACCCGATGGATACGAATTTAATAATATTTGACTTGGAAGATCACATTCCAAGATTACCCCCTCAACTCATGTTCCAGATTCATGTGATTGTCTCTGACAAAAACATTTGTCGAACCGTTATCGATGAGGGTGCCTCGACGTGTGTCATGTCTATTGCTTGCTGGAAAGCCATTGACTCTCCTTCCTTGAATGAATCCCAGAACACTCTTAAAGCCTTCAATGGCTCCGGTTTTAAGCCCTATGTTGTTCTTCCTTCATTGCCCATCATGTTAGAAGGAAAAACAGTCCAAGTCGAAGTGCAAGTCTTTGACGCTCCCCTTGATTATAATATTTTGCTTGGCCGCAGCTGGATCGATTCCATGCGCACGGTTGTGTCGACCCTATTCCATGTGGTACATTTCCCACATCAAGGTAAGGTTGTCACCGTCGATCAACTAGCCTTCTTCCATTTCGATACTCATATTGGCAACATACCATTTATCGCTAAAATCCCACCGGGCTATGAGAACATCGGTGTAGGCCTTCTCAAGGACTCTTCGTTAATGGGTACTTTCCCCATTTCACTGCCCGATGTTCCACGCTCGTTGGTTGCTTCCATCAACATGATCTCCATCTTGCCTCATGAACTTCCTGCGTCTAACGACCCCTGGACAGTACCTGACCCTGGAGATCATCTTCGTTTCGACGACGAAATGTCGTTAAGTCCAGTTGAATCCGCTTATCATGCCATTTAATCGGCAACACCTTCTACCCCCTCTCTTGGTGAGTTGTCTCCTGATCCTTTTCGTGTTATTTTTCCCACTGACGAGATGATCATGTCTATCATGGAGGCCACCCCTTGGGATTATGGGAATCATCGTTCCATCCTCTTTCTGGAGCAACATACTCTTGAGAACTACCAACGAATTTCGACCCCATCGACCGTTGTCGTCATCTCGACCATTCCCGAGTCTGCACACGATGTGTTTTCTAAAGGGAACTTAAGAAATATCTCGCCCACTATTCCCATTGACATATCTATCAAACCTGGGATTGTCGAAAATGTCCATATTGGAGCTTCGTTTTCTTCTAACGAAATCGTCACCTACACATCCTTATTCAAAGAATTTTCATGACATCTTCGCCTGGAGCTACGAAGAAATGTCGGGTATCGACCCTGAGATTGGGATACATGAGATAAATACATATCCTGACGCTAAACCCATCCGACAATGCCTTTTTCCAGTTCACCCACGTAAAGCGGTTGCTATAAAGCACGAAGTCGAGAAACTTCTGAAAGTCGACTTTATTTATCCGATGGCTCTCACAGACTGGGTTTCCAATCTTGTCTCGATTGACAAGAAACAAGGTACAATTTGTGTATGTGTTGATTATAGGGATATCAACAAAGCTTGTCCCAAAGACAACTTTCCTACCCCTTTCGTCGATCAGATTGTTGATGATTGTGCCGGAAGTGAAATCTTCTCTCTCATGGAAGGTTTCTTTGGATATAATCAAATCAAAATTGTTCCTGAGGATCAACATAAGACTTCTTTTATTTTTCCTTGGGGTACTTTTTCCTATCGAAAACTTCCTTTTGGTCTTAAGAACGCTGGTGCAATGTTTCAATGCGTTATGTCTTATGCTTTCCATGATATCAAGCACATCATTCAACCATATTTGGACGATTTACCCACTCACTCAATGCGCTGAGTTGATCACCCAAAACACCTCCAAGCCATTTTTCGTTCACTGTCGGTTCTACCGTATACGTTTGAATCCTCATAAGTGTGTTTTCTGTGTGGAATCTGACCGTCTTCTAGGTTTTATCGTTTCGCATTAAGGGATCTAGGTGGATCCTTTAAAGGTTGAGGCAATCCTTAATCTCCCTCCTTCATCTACACTTCGCCAGTTGCAAAGTTTGCAGGGGAAAGAAAACTTGCTTCGTCGTTTTATCCCAAATTATGCCGAGATAACTCGTGGATTTACGCGGCTATTAAATAAGGATTTAGAGTTTGTCTAGGATACCATTGCCAACAATGCTTTTGAAGCTTTTAAATTGTCCCTAACACATGTTCCACTTCTCTTTCCCCCTGATTATAGTCGCGATTATTTCATTTATCTTGTTGCCTCGGAGTACACTATTGGTATGGTCCTCGTCTAAGAGGATGATGCTAACGACGAACATGTTATTTACTACTTGAGTCGAAGTCTCACGCCTACTGAAATCAGGTATTTACATGTCGAAAAACTGGCCTTGGTTGCTGTTCAAGCCGTCCAGTGCTTCCAGAACTATATCCTCTCACGGAAGACTACGGTGATTTCTCATTGCAACCCTATGCAACACATTATGAAATGTCAATTGCTAGGGGGAAAATACTCCAAATGGATTGTGATACTCCAGGAGTTTGACTTGGAATTTGAATGCGCTAAGTCCAAAAAGTCCTTAGTTTTTGTTGAGTTGATATGCGACTTTCCCCATTCTGCAATGGAAAATGTAGCAGTTGATTCATTACCCGATGAATCTCTTTTCCTTATTAGCACTGATGATATTTGGTATGGGAATATCATTATATATCTCCAAACCCATACTTTACGGCCAACTTTGTCTAGTACTGACCGACGTTGCATACGCTATCAAGCTCATCAATACATTATCCTCGGGGATACTCTTTATCGTCAGGGGATTGACTCTGTTTTTCGACGTTGTCTAACGTTCGACGAAGCCAATAAAGCTCTGAATGACTGCCATTTTGGAGCATGTGGTGGTCATATTTCTGGGTATGCTACTGCCTAGAAGATCTTACAAACAGGGTATTTTTGGCCTTCTTTATTTAACGACTGCATAATTGCTGTTCAGAAATGCCATGCTTTCCAAACCTATAATCAGAATATACAGTCACATCCCGCTCCTCTTCAACATATGGTCTTAGTTGGTCCATTTGCGAAATGGGGCATCGATTTCATGACATGTCACCCTCACTCGGTCGGGGGGCATGGTTACATTATTGTAGTCATCGATTACTTTACAAAATGGGCCAAGGCGATGCCGACATTTGACAACACTGGAAAGACCACAACATTATTCTTTTTTAATCACGTCATAGCTCATGTTGGTGTTCCCCAAGCTATCGTCACCTATCACGGTAGCCACTTCAGAAACTTCATGATGTCTAAACTTACGAAAAATTTGGGTCTTCGCCATGATAACTCAACACCTTATTATCCACAAGCTAATGACCAGGTCGAAGCAATCAACAAAGTTCTCATAACTATGCTCCGATGAATGATAGGGATTCATAAAACAAGTTGGCACACAATGTTGTTTTTGGCATTGTGGGCTTACCAGACATCCGTCAAGTCCACTACTGGGTTTACACCTTTCCGTTTAGTCTATGGTGTGGAAGCCATTCTCTCAATTGAATGCGAGATACCTTCTTTAAAACTAGTTGTTGAACTCCTACCAAACACTTCTTCTAAGGAAGAGCTTCTATTGTATCTTATGTGATTAAACGAAACTCAAGGCGACGCTACCCTAGTCATAGAAGCTCAGAAAAAGTGTTTCAAAGCCCAATATGACAAGCATGTCAAGCCTCGCATTTTCTCCGAAGGTGATCTTGTTCTTCTCTATGAACAAGATCGATATATGTTAGGAGCTGGGAAATTCGAAGCCATGTGGCGAGGTCCTTATATCGTTCAACAAGTTTTGGAAAAAGGAGTTTATGAGTTAGTATATTACGATGGTATCCCTTTGAGTGAACCCAGGAATGGGTTGTACTTGAAGAAGTACTATGCATAAAATCATCTGTGCACTAGTACTTGTATTTTTATTGTATCATACTTCTTGTGTGTTACTATAGCTTTCTTTTGTTGTTATCTGGTCTCTGTGCTTATGTGACGTTGTGTTTGATTTCCAGATGTCGGAGTCTTCGCTATCCTATATTGGCTTCGCTGATGGCGCTAGCCGTAGTACTTAGAACCTTGCTTCCACTGCATGGGCAATTTACGCCCCTACAAATGAGCTTGTCTCCTTACGAGGTGTGTGCCTCGGTCATGCGACCAACAACATTGTAGAGTATAGCACCATTATTGAATTATTGGTTGATGCTATCTCGCTCGAAATTCATCATTTGGTTGTGCGACTTGATTTGCAGCTTGTAGTACTACAGTTAAGTAATGTCTATACTATTCAAAGTCCTACTTTGTTATGGGTGTATTTGTGAATTCGCCTCTTGGAACGTTATTTTGATTACATTGAATACCAACATATTCCTAGATGTCTAAATACATTAACAGATGCATTGGCTAATTATGTATTAGACAGACATTTGAATCATTTATAAATAAATCACATCAATATTCACACAATACATGATAAACCAGTAGAATTCGTTTGTATATATAACGATTAAAAGAGTTTTTACAAAAAGTTTGTCTGAAGACCAAAATGTCAAAATCTAAAGCTCATAGCTTCTACAAAGTGACGTCATGGATGACATTCATGGTAACACACAACTTCCCGCACAGCCCTACGGAGTAGTCGACTCATGGAACCTGACACTCCTACAGTATGACATTGATTGCGTCGTGGAACCTCTTCAAGAGGCATGTCTGGAATATCTATGGTCAGGCCCTCTAGATTTTGTTCCACTACTTGATAATCCTCAACATATTGTGGTGCTACCGCTACCTCTCCTTGCTGTTGAATGGGAGAAGTACCAGGAGGTCGATAAGGTCCAACATCTGTTTCATCAAAAATGACTTTTGTATTTAGTCTTTGGATGAACTTCTAAAACAAAAACATTTGAATATGATAAAAATTCACAAAAACATTTAAAAAGAAAAAAAATGTGTGTACTTCTTACCAATTTCCCCCCACTGAGCATCCTCTGGCAGTACTAAGTTTGGATCTCCTTGGAAATCCAACCCGACATAAGCATAATCATCAACCATCGACATCTGTGGTTGAAGCCAGTCAAAGAAAGTATCATCATACTTGATGATCGGTCTAGCTACGTGTCGGGCCATAAGCTGACACCATCTCAGCATCCTTGGATCCCTGGGAGCCGATAAATTCCACTCAACCTGCAGCCTCAGTAAGGTTCCTCTCAAGGAAGAAGGACACTAGCAAAGATCCGTATCCAAATTGATTCAGGTTGCCTCGTCTGCATTTGGTCAACTTTATTTTTATGCTACGAAGCATTGCATCTGCCTAGTTGAAAACCCGAGGTTTAGTACACTCAATAGAATACTAGAAGTAACTCTGTAATGCCATGTGAGGAGCAGAACTCCCAGCCATCCGAGCTATGGTGAATAGGATAGTATGGAGGGTTAAATATCGTACCCCCCAAATAGCTACTTTTCCTTTCTTTCTCTCTGCCTCGGGAATGCAGTGTAAACGACAGTACTCACTAATGGGCAGCTCACCAGCTCTGCTATCATTCAGGCTCACATAGTACCCCCGCTGTGACAATCCAGTCAAAAATTAAATGTCCTCAATATCTAAGGACAATGTGTGGACCCCCAAATGAAATACCTGCTGGTCGGGATCCCACATACGCACAAGGTACTCTAATAACTTGACTTGGGCCCTCATGCCTGGGATACGAAAGTACTTTAAGAGGCCACATTTTCTCAAAGAAGAAATAGCAGGTGGATGATTTCCAGCAATAGTATTGTCTTCTTCGTGCTCCCTTTCACGCCATTCAAGAACCATTTTGATGGCCAATTACCTGCATAGGAAGCACAAAGAAGAAGATTAACAAATCTATTCATTAATTGGTTCTCTTTTCATTGGTTAAATATTTAGAAATTTTTTGAGCTTTGCAGTTCTCGCAGGTGCCCTTTGTGCACACTGCGAGAACCTCGCAGGCTTCTATGGGCTCACCTGTGAGAATGACCCATTCTCGTAGGTCCCGTGTAGCCCACCTGCGAGAATGGTGGAGCGCAAGTAGGGCTCATAAAAAAAACTTAAAAATTAATTTTTAACCAATGAAAATGCAAAATTAAACCATGAAAGAGTAGAGGACAAAGATCCTACCTCACTGTCGTTGACGACTCGACGAATGGACGCTCGTAACTCCCGCAATCTGATGCCAAACTTCGAGGGTAAAAGAGGGGTTTTTTGAGCTCAAATAGTGGAAAGGTAAAAATGATATGGTAAAAAGAGTATTTACTCCTTTTTATTTACTTTTATTATGTCATTTGGTTTTTATGATTATTTATCTATTAAACCCTAATCCCTATTGTCCTTTTGAGTGTAAATTTTGCAGGCATAATGACTTCAATGTTCCTGAACAGGGATACAAACATATTTTTTCTTTGTCATCGCGTGTTTTGATTATTTTTTATGGTTTTTGTATAAAACCTAGAGCGTGGTCTTTGTCCGTTCTTGCGCTCAAAAATACATAAGAACGCGATCAAGCATACTTTTATCACTTTTTCGGGCTCAACAAGGTCATACGAAAAAGGAACCCCCCTGGAGTCCTCTTTAAGCTCTTTTCAAACTCTCTAAACATGAAAAGATAGCCGAGCGATCTTGCTACTTTCACGCTCAATAAAGTATCTAAAGTAAGCGTCTGATGAGTGATAATTTATCTCTTTTTCTGTCTTATCAGACTATTTTACGAAAAAGGAACTGAGACAGTTCTCTTTTAAGTGTTTTTCTAGACTCTATAATCATGAAAAACCTTCGATTTTTCTATCTTTGGACTCGTTAAACAAACATCGACAGACCCGTAATGGGACCGAACCACTCCTTCTTAGGGTTCGTTAAGCATACTCTGAAGGAATTATCCAAAGGATAAGCTTATATCAACAAGCATATGTTATCCTCCTCAAGCTTGCATAAAAATAAAGAGGTACTCGCTAGAAATGGTGGGGGAAAATCTGGGAAAGGGATATGTTATCATCTTCGTATTGATTGGTAGTAATTGTCGCTCTTGAACATGACACCCACTATTCATTATATTTAAAGCCGGTTTTGGAAATCCATTTGTCTCTCATTCTATTGGTTACACGGTCATTCCCCGTGTCGTCTTTGAGTCAATGCTGCCAAATCATTGGTCGTGTCATTCATATGTTGAAGAGAAGTCCACCTGAAACCTTTATTGAGTCGGCCATTTGCAGTTATCCATTCTCTCTGTGTCAGCCTTCCCCATGTCCAGTTCAATTTGCATCACACTTTGTTTCACCTTCAAAATTTGTTACTCATTTCATGTCATTGATGGGGGATACATCAAGGCCCTCTTGTGACGAGTTTTGTTCCGTTGAATTCATCTCATTATCCAAAATCAAGACTTAGAAATTCTTTGGTACCTTGGAGCTTGCATGCCTCAATGGCAGGCTTCCTTGCTTTCGACAGTGGGTTTCCATCATTGACCCCTGATCGAAAGATTCCATCAGATGTTCAACTTCAATTCATTAATTCACATTCGATGGATTGTACTAGAGTACCTTCGGAGTCATTGACATCAATGGTGATTTCCCTCGCACTTGTTAACGGTTTCATCAATGACCGGTAATCAAGTGGTTTCTGCCATGTTTGACTTCGACACATGTAATCACATGGTTATATTCGTACTTTTGGGCGACGAGATTGAAGACCCTGGATATCATCCTTTTGTCCAGGTTGCGATGGAGTCTGTATAATTTGTGACACATAGATCCACTGTGTATGTCTCATGGCTATGTCAGTCTTAATTTGAAATTTCTTGCATAGATCCACAGTGTATTCTTGGTGGCTATGCTATATTTTGACGGCATGGATCCACAGTGTATGATTGGTGGCCATGACCCATGTCTACAATATCATCAGTCTGTGATCTGAATATGGGAATTCCTACCTTAGAATTAATATATATGATATTCTACAGATGCTTAGTTGTTCGCAGGTTTCTGATTAGGTGTGCTCCTGGTTTCCGACACACATGTTAGCGATAAAAAACGCACCGACATTTTTGAAAGAACGATGCCTAATATTGTAGGGAAAATTTGGATAGCTTCTAGAGCTCCAAATGAAGATCTGAAAGCGCCATTGGAAAGTTTAGGATTTGTATATGTCAATCGACTATTTAAGCATGCAAAACAGACTCTCCATGACTAAGAAATTGGATTTTGAAAAAATATGCGCTTTCACCAGCGCAGAAAGCAGAATTATAACTAGTTAGCTGATGAAAGCTCCGCCTTTCACCAGCTAAGGAGCAGATTTTCGGGTATGTTAGCTGGTGAAAGCCTGTCACAGCCAGAATAGCCAAATTTTCACCCAGATCAGAATTTTTTGGGTTTGAATGGTTGGAAAT
>SNQJ01S0007790.1:116495-142169 GCA_010110895.2 Picea sitchensis | reverse complement strand
TACACTTCATCAACTTTCAACCAATGTTTGAAGACCAAAAGATAGAGGTTGACCTCATCTTGAGGATCTCTCCTTATCTTTTGTGAATCAATTTTGACTTTCTATTTTTAGAATATCAGATCCATTGTTTTAGGATCTGAAAAATGATTGTAATAGGATATAAAGCCAAAGACATTTGGAGCACTAAGGGGTTCAATTTTGGATACTCTTTGGTTATTATACTAAGACACTTATTTTTCAATACAGAATCAGTCTTCTTTTGTTGTTAATGACAGATTTCTTCATCTATTCTATGTTCTGTACTTTATTTCAGTTTAGCTCAGCTATTAAGAACTTTCATCTTCTTATTTAGCTCATAAACTTGAACTAAAGGAATTATTGTTGGCTTGTATGATCCTACACATTGTTGTACTTGATTATCTAGATCAGTTTTCTCCATACCTTTTGATATTACTCTGTCTGGCCATTGATTCCTAAAAGAATTGTTTCATTCGATTGCATTGTGAGTTGTCTTCCCATTAGCTATTATAAGTTATCCCATTGATCCACACTTTCATTATTCATGATTTCTTAAGTTACCAAGCATCCTTAGCCTACAACCCTAAGGAGTTTCTTGGAGTGATAACAACACACATGCAGCTTACAAAGCCTTTCGGCTGTCACTGATTCCAACCTCATACTTTGGGGGGAATTCTATTACCCATGATTTTGGTCGTCATGATGATGTATTGATGATGGTGTACTCAGGCTCTTCATAAGAACTTTATCCTGAGAAAAGTTACTTTCATCTCTTCCCAGAAAACTCATTTTTGAAGAAGGTTCGCAGGCTGCTAATATATTTGGGTGTGAGAATGACCCATTCTCTCAGGCTTCTTTAAGTCAGGGTGCGAACTTCTCACACTGTGTTTAATAGCCAGGGTGCGAACTCTTCCTAAAGAATGGAAAAAGATGAATTCTCGATGTTTCTAGAAGGGAATCTTCTAGAGAAATGGGTTGGCATTCGAATGGTTATCCTTGTACTGGATTCCCTGATATTGTGGGATCATTATTATCCAAGTAACTATCTCATTCTCTCATATATATTGAGGGAATTCTCATGGAAAAGGTTAAGCAAGATTCATTGGAGAATTGGTGAAAAGAATTGTGTGAAGGACTCAGCTTGAACAGTAGCTTGGAGACTATATCAAGTCTATCAAGAGGTTTTGATATTCTTCATACAAGGATTAAGCAAGTGTGTGTGTTGGAGCCAAGAGCCATCAAAAGTAAGCTTGTGACATCAAGGCGATCAGGTTGTAATATTTACTTTCAATCAATATGATACAGTGGAATGTCCCTTTCCCATAAAGCTATTCTCACTTTATTGTGTAATTCCTTGATCATACACATAAGTTGACTGTTGAACATATTTTGCTATCTTCACTTTGGTTGGTTTGTGTTGTCTTGATCTTGACCTCACAAGAGCACTGGAGCGAAGTGGGAGAAACAAAGACCCTAGGAAGCGATACAAAGGTATGTTACTTGTTCCTTCCTAGTAGCTAATTCAATGGTCAAAACTTAGGGAAAGAGTCATGTCCTGTCTTGTTTTGTTCTAGATCTAGGTGGATCTAGGGAGATCTGTTAGTGTCCGCACCTACCGATTAGTCCGATAACACATATAGACATGTCAACTCTCTAAGTCCTACAAACCCATCCTTCTCCAAGCAATTATTTTCTAATAGCACTATGGGCAGTCAACCCTTATAATTCTAGACTTGTCACCTTTTACTTGGATAACTCTCATCCTTGGCCAACCTCCCTTATGGCTTTCCAAATCTTGTCTCAGTCAAAATCAATACCATTCATTGATGCATTATAAATGAGTGAGCATCTACTTGCATCATGTCCACCACGATATGAAATAATTTAGGTTCCCTAGAGCTCACACCTAACCTCGTCACCCTTATAGATTATGATGGCTAATCATCCCAACCAAAATTCCTTTACCAAAACATCCTTGTCGATTTAGTCACCAAAAATATATTAATAGACAATGAGGTCATCAGTGCACCTTTAGACTACACAATCCTCCTTAGATGTAGTTATATGTATGTTATGATGTCCATCACTTTATCAGTGTTTTTCATGATGATGTTCCCTCATAATGGGAAGGTAAACACCATAGATCATCTCATGCACTATGAACCTTAACCAACATCTATCCTAGACAAAATCCTCCCCCTCATAGGGTTGAGTTAGGATACCTCATCATACATTGAGATAGGCCCTAGGATGTTCAAATATTTCATCTTACTTGGTACATATCATGGTGAACCACCTTAGGTTTCATTAGTTTATTTGTCCCAAGTATGTACGCTTACATCAGTCAAGGTGGTACCATATTCTGCCTAATATACACCAAGCTCACCATCTATGTTTGAAAAAACATCTTCTACCAATGAGCCACCCAATCCCATCAATCATATCCCCTTATTCTTTATACCATAACGATTTATAGAGCACCTAGTGATGGACACACTTAGTATCCTAGGGATCACCTTGGGAATACCTATGTGGTTCCTATCACCCACATCACTCACAACAGAACCAAAATCCTCCTCCCATGTCACTCTACAACATTTAGAAAAAAATTTACCCCCAAAAAAATAGGAACTGATAAGCCAATTTGGGGGTGGGGGGGGGGAGGAGAAAGCAAGGAGAAATAACCAAGGAATATCTTGTTTCCCTCCACCCTATGCTCTTTTTTATGGACAGGCCCATGCCAAAAACATGTGCACAATGCTACATGAATTAAGGAACCTTATTTTCCCACCTTAATAAGCTTCATTACTTCTCAACCTCATTGCTAAGGGTATCTCCCCCTCCCCCTTGAAGGAAACTACCAATGTGAACAAAAAAGATCTGCATACAAACCATCCACGTTCCATTTGTTCCACATATGACCATTACACTCATCATTATCTAAATCTGCCTTAGTTTTAGACTACATTGGCCACAACTCATCAGGCAATTTTTTCAACTCAACCAACCGCTAACCCTCAATATATACTACCACCTCCACTAGTAAATGAACTTGGATCCACCACCATTTATTACATATCTATTTCAATTGGAACATGTAATAATAATCCTTATGGTCTTAGTGGGTGTTTTTACCATTTTATCTTCCAATGACCACAAATCATTGAGTATTGGATCCATCATTTGGCCCAAGTCAAACAACTTCATGCCTCTCTCCCAAACACAAGAGTGGAATGCATCATTCCACCCACCCCTATCAACCCCCCAACACTCCATCATGTATTTTTAATACCTCCTACCATATTTAATCACCAAAGACACCCCAACAATATATCCTCCCCCCACCAGGAGTAAATGACACAAGTGAATTCTCTACCATATATCACATCTCCATATGTATTCGCCCTATATCATGTAGCAACAATTTTTTACCCTTGTGTATAGAAACCTACCCAATACACCTAAGTAGAACTTTAAGTTACCTATGGCCAAAGTCTCACTCTAATTACAATATCTTGATATAAGTATGCCCATTGTCACTTAGTGGCATGCCACACACATGCGACATGTATGGTACACAAAATTCACTCACAGAAACCCATGCCTCTTAATATACGCTTTCCTCCCCTCTCCAATCCTTCCATTTAGGTGAGGACATTTTAGAGGTGATGATGGCACATGATCACCCATGGGATGCAATGCATCATAAATCTTCTTACTCCCCCAATAATCATTCTAACTTGTTCCCTAACTGGACGTGTGCATAGTTGAAGCTAAATATTTCATACCCCATGGACATATCGATTAGTGTAAACACCTAATCCCAGCCCCAAACACTTTTGAAGAGTATAATATATCAAACATTTCCCCCTCTATAAGTGGATATATTTGTGACACCAAGCATAAAGGAATACATTCTCCTTGAAGTAGCATATTCCCCTGAAGAGGTGGTCATGCATAAATCTCTCTTCCAATATTTTTGTGATTTTTTCACTTGGTCATACACCAAAATTCTTGGACTTGATAGGGCCATTGTCAAAAACCATATCGACACATGGATAGATATATCCCATGTCTAGTAGAAACAAATGCCCCATCACCCCCTCTAAACCCATGGCCATTAAAGTTGGCATCATCAAACTCAAGAAAACTAGTTTCGTTTATCAAAACATATACATGTCATGAGTATCTAAAATTGTCCCTATAAATAAAAAAAATAGGGCACTATTTTCATTTGTATTGATTTTCACAATCTAAACCAATCTTGTCCCAAAGAAAACCTTCCCACCTTTTTCATCTATTAGGTTATCGAATGAATGTGCCAAGAATGAGTTCCTTTCTTTTATGGATGGGTTCTCATGGTACAACCAAATTCAAATTCACCATGAAAATTAGTATAAAATTGCATTTCCCACACCTTTAGAAACGTTTAACTCAAAAACGTTGGAGCCACCTTTGAGTGCTCCATGACCTACATTTTTCACTAATTCACTCATATAAATTTATCTTATCTTGATGACATCATTGCTTGGTTTAGGGAGCAGTCATAGCACCTAGAAGACCTCTACATTATTTTGCAATGATGTCATAACTACAATATCTACTTGAACCCCATCAAGTGAATATTTTATGTCATTGTTGGATGATTATTAGGTTTCATCATCTCCCAAGAGGGAATCATAATCAACCCATTTAAATTACAAGCCATCAGGGTAACCCTCCCCCCTAAAACCATGTGCCAAGTACAAATTTGATAGGGCAAGGCCAAATTTTTACGATGTTTTGTTCCTGATTATGCAACTTGCACCCATGGATTATTAATATTGTTATTCCAATACATCCCCTTCCAATGGGACAACTAGGAACAACACACTTTCAATTATTTAAATCATGCTCTCTCAAATGCCTCATTAATCAATCCCCCTAACTTTAATAATGATTATATCCTTTACGTATCTACCTCAGTAGTCTATGTCGCTATGCTATTAATCCAACAAGGGGAATATGGTCATGAGCATGCCATATACTATGTGAGTAGGAACTTATCAAGACCTCCTCTCAACTATAATCATGAGGATAGATTGGCCTTATTTGTAATTCACTCATCTTAAATGTTGCACCATTATATCTTGCTTCATATCACCAAAGTCATAATTAATTTCAACCTTGCGCAATACTTTCTCAACCAATGACTTACCAATGGTATGTTTTGGATCATAATCCTCTAGGATTTCAATCTTGATTTCACTACCCCTAAGAGAAATAAGGAACTCATCCTCACTAAGTTCATCACAGATATCCCATATGACACAAAATACACACTAGTGAATGATAAATTCTCAGACAAGCACTTCTTCCTAATATCAATAGAAGACCCATGGTATGGTGACATTCTAACCTAACTTTTCACATAATAATTCAACTAGCATATCCCTTGTGACGAATGATGATGCATCTACCAACAATTTCCTTGTTATCTCATCATCAAAGATGTCATTATAGGCAAGGAGTGGATATCATGTTTTATAGATTCCTCACCCTTGAGGAAGTATAATGGGTGTTAACAGTTGCCACAGTGGTGCATGTGACATCCATTTATTAGGAATGTATATTTCCTTTAAAACCATCAATGTTGGTTATTTGTTTCCTACCCTCTTCCATGACTGCATCCATGCCATCAAACGGTATGCAAAGTGCCAAATTTTCACCCATAAGACACAATCTCCAATAACTCCACTACACCCTGTCATTACAGTCAATCCCTTTTCCAATTGGGGGATCAAATTTATGACATGAATCCCTCCATCTAGTGGGTCCCACAAATAAACCATTGTGGTATTTGAATACTTTACCAAATGGTCTAAATCAATGACAACATATAATAACACAATGATCATGACCACTCATTTTTTCTTGAGCCACGTTGTCACTCACTTTAGTGTCCCTAAACATTTGGTCTTAGACCATGGAAATAATTTTGAGAATAAAATCTTCCAAGAATTATCTATGTTGTTTGGCTTCATGCATAAGTTTACATCCCCTTATTATCCACAATCCAATGGCTAAGTTGAGGTTGCCAACAACATCCCCAAAACCGTGTTGCAATGGTGTTGTGGTTGCAACAACCCACCTTTTACTTTTCTTTTATAAGCAAAAGGAAAGGGGGACCCTACCAAAACTTGAGCTCTAATTCCTAATACGCTACTATTGTGAGCCTACTAAATATCATTTATCTACCTTTAGGGGGTTAGTGTTTTATATATTTATTCATTATTTATCTTTGAGGAGGCTTGTCGTGATTAATAATCTCTTTGATCTTACAGTTTCAGGTGTTATTCATTATACCTTTGATTTATGATGCTTCTTTGATCCTTGTGTGATGATATTGATAGGTTGTCTTTTGAACCTTTTGCATTAATTAGTTTTAATGGACTTGAAATTATTTGTTGATCATATATGATTGTAGGGTTTAATTCTCTATCTTATGACTTGAAGAGGATGTGTTTTTTCTATTGTTTCCTTG
Source organism: Picea sitchensis (assembly GCA_010110895.2). Classification (NCBI taxonomy): domain Eukaryota; kingdom Viridiplantae; phylum Streptophyta; class Pinopsida; order Pinales; family Pinaceae; genus Picea; species Picea sitchensis. The sequence goes on along the minus strand of SNQJ01S0007790.1, from coordinate 135,628 downwards.
TGCATTGGCTTGTACTATCATATCATTGCATCATTGAAAAGTGAATGGTTGGCTTGAATGAACAACATATTGTGACTATGCATCTTGTACCTATTGTCCTCATATTCATGCTCAAGCTCTCACATGTTAATCAAAGTCCTTAGTGTAAAATCCATAACTATAATAAGAGGGTATTTAATAATTTCTGAGAGTTTGAGACATCACTTTTTATTAGATACAAACAAGTAAAACATTTCTACATATATTTCATGACATTTCATTTACTGCAATAAATTTTCAATAAAAGGATAATATCATAGATTATTTCTTCCACAAAATTTCTTCTTTTCATTTTCTCATTTTTGAACAAGCCTAACTCTTTTTCATAAATTTGTTAATTGAATAAATTGAGCACAAAATATCACCAGGACAAGAATATTGGCGAAAAAGGACTCAAGCCATAATTCACAACATTGTATTCATTTTAGTGATACAATATATAATACAATAATGAAACCACCTCAATTCATCTCACATCAACACCTCATCGAGAGATAAGGTAAGAGGAGGCAATATAGGAATCTAGAAACACACTAAGGATAACAACTATATCCTAGCATGTGAAATATAAAAAGGTGGTATACTAGGAATTTATGATTGTATATGAGTAAGAGGATAACATTTCCCCCCCTTAATCATAAGTCATGCTTAGGGGCGATATTGACCACTCATCAACTAAAAGGGAATAGTCTAGTCTGAGGTTGTTTAAGTGTAACCTAAGTCATTTAAGGTAACTACCCCTGACGATTTTAACGACTCTGTTGTTCGGTGAAAGGATCTATCTAATAAATAAATGAAAATTTGTCTAAGATCCTAAGTGTTAATTATCAGATTTAGAGTATTTACAATGATCTATTATATTATATAAACTTACACTTAATTACATAAATTCACAAAATTTACAAGTTGTACATGGGTACAAGATTTACTAGAAATCTTGTGAAAATGAGAATTTTAAAGTATGTAATGGAACTTAATCCCAGTAAAATCCAGTCTAAACAATATCTATAAATAATAAAGAAAACAAATAATTCAAACTTCAATCTGATCCAGGTGGATATTGGTGGCCACCCACCTATTCCAATTGGCTCCTCTTGACAGTTTTTAGTTCAACAAGTTATTTTGTACTTCTTTGTAATTGTGGTTTCTACACTTATGGGGTTGTATGAAGCCCAACACATATTCCAAGTGGAGACAGGTGGCTTCCCACCTAATCCAACTGGATTATTTTGGAATTTTTCATGTCAGCACATCTTTTTGTACTTCTAGGGCCCCACCTAATCTAGCTCGATTATTTTGGAAGTTTTCATGTCAGCACATCTTTTTGTACTTCCAAGGCCATTTTTGGGCCCTAAACAGTGTTTTTTTTTTTTTCTTTCCACGGTAAAAATATACACAGAGTTAGAGTTTGATAGCATAATGTGTATTTCTTGAAAATACCTTTCCAACAGGCTATCACGTGCCTAAAACGATGGTCGTATGCAAAATTTACGGCCCCAGGAAGTTGAGGTACCAACTTACCCAATGAGGCCCACATAACTTTTGGTGTTTCACCTCCTAGGGTTAGGTTTTTGGATGTCTAGGGTTTTGGAATTCATGAGTAATGTTAAAAAAGCCTCTAGAGCCTCATTGTAATCATTCTTCTTAGACGGATGCATGTAGCAACAACATCTCTTCTCAGAGATAGCTACCACCATTTGAGCAAGTTGTTTCCCGTTCTGTAGTTTTACAGTTTCAACGTATTTCATTTATTTAATAGAAGTTATTGTTCAGTGTATATCTATTGTTTCTCTCCATATCTGTGTGTTATTGTATTTAGTATGTTATTTATTTCATTCCGATCATAAATCCATATCAGTGGTATCAGAGCGGTCTTATATCCATTTATTTTTCTTCGTGCATGTTCCCGATAAGATTTAGGTGCAAGAAGTTGGGACTCAAACCATTCGATCCTTTGCAAGATCGATCGTGTCGATCTCGACAACAACCCATGGGGGACTAAAATAAATATTATGGAGTAGGAGATCCTTTTAAAATGTTTCTCGAGGAAGCCCTCATGCGACACAATAACAAAATGATGGACAACTTTGCACAGATCCTTCAATGGTTGCCTGCAAGAGAAGCATCTTCATCAAGTGTCCATGCAACCCCCTTCAAGGTATAGGTAAATTTTGATATTCCATTATTTGAAGGACTTATATATGCAGATGTTGTAGATAAATGGTTGAATCTGCTCGAAGGGTATTTTTCAGTCCACAATTTTTTCGATAGGGAAAAGATTACGTTTACACTCCTAAAGGTTGTCCCCCATGTTAAGAACTGGTGGGATACTTACTCTAATCAAAGGGCCATAAAGGAATCTGCAAATTTGAGGTCACCTCCACATGGGATTCCTTCATGGATGTCATTAAAGAACAATACTACCTTGTTGGAAGCTATGATGTTAGGGACCTAACCCCTCACGTAGGTAGAATAATATATTTCCACGTAATAAAGGTCAATATTAATAAGGCCTAGCAATAAGGAAGAATAAGTCAAATATAAGAAGACCTAATAGAAAATTTCTCTTCTAAAAGGATCTTCCCCTAGATTTTTCTTTTGATAGACATATTTAGTATAAATAGGAGTAGAGGGTATGCAAATTTTTGTCTTGGATATTATTGTAATAGAGCTTTGCTCTGCTGGAGGTTTCCCCCTCGAAGAGGCAAGTGAACATTTCTCTCAGTAATCAAAGTGCTCTTTATGGTGTTATTCTGGTATTATTTTAGTATTATTGTGGTGTTGTTTTGGTTATATCGTTGTTTATCTTCCATTTCTAGATAATTATTTATGTTTTGCATACTACTTTATATCAGGAATATTACAAGTGTTATCAGAGCACCTTCCTTGGTAGAAAATTGTGGATTAAATTATTTTTTAGGGTAGAGATGTATTCTAGCGTCTTTGAGCTACAGATATCTGTCATTATGCTCATAAAACTGTGGTCAGGGATTCATACACATAGGAAATACAAGTGGTACTTAAGCATACATTTGTTGGCTACTCTTGTAACCCATGTTGGTACCCCTTCGAGTGGTAGAGCATCAGACAACACCTATATAAAGATCGACCTAGATCTCCTTAAGCCCTCCATAGATAAACTGATCGATCGCATGACTGCTATTGTTCCACCAAGAACAACACTTGGGAAGATAATCTCTAGTACCTGGGTAGTCAAGTAGTACGACTAAGGGCACGGTCTAGCCTCTTTAGTTGGTGCCTGAGATATTGGGTCGAGTACTACTATTGGACCCCACATGTATGTCAGAGAGCTATAGAACAGGGAAAACCCTTGTCTGCAGAACCCTTGAATACCCTAACCCTTGGTATGAAAACAAAAACATAACAGATAATATTTGTTGTCACACAATTGTGTCTCCTGCATTCGGGTTGTGAAATTACTACACATTTCTTCCTATTAAGCATTTGGGCATTTCATCACTGCAGTATTCTTCACATTGGAGTATAACTCTGCAAGAGTAAAATAAAAATAAAAATATGGATCCTGTTAGCACCATTATTTGAGACCTATCCTATTGGATTCCTCTCTTCTCCCTTATCGCATTCATACCTATAATTTTTTAGCAAAAAAAAGATCTTGTGGGCTCGATTCCCTTCCAACACCCTTATTTTAGCTTTACCCCATTGGATTCAACTTGTCTCTCTGATCGTTGTGATACACTTCACCCATAGCCCATTTTCTTTGTAGTCCCACCCACCCCTTTTCGTGTTCCTCTTCATCATGGCCCACACCCATAGCTAAGACTTGGAATATCGCTTCAAAACCTTGCACTCTAATTTCACAGAAACCCAACAAAAAGTGAGACAAATCAGTGCCAATATTTCCATCATCAATAAAAACATGCATTCCTCCATCAGTGACAAAATAGAGGACCTCAAACAAGACCTTGCTACCCATCTTGAATCCTTCACTATTATGATTTGCGCCAAGCTGCATTTCCCTGCATATCTTCCCTCATCTAACCCACCTTTGCAAACTAAAGGTGAAACTTCCTCTCATTCCCAGAATTTTCAGCCCCATCACTTTCAACGTGACCTACACCTTCCACGTGTGAATGTGACCAAATTTGATGGCTTGTAACCCACTGGTTGGGTAACTCAAATGGAACATTATTTCTCTTTGTATGGCATTACGGATGAGTTGGCCAAACTTCGGTATGGTGTTCTCCATCTAGATCAAGAACGTTGGCAATGGTGGAAATGGAGAAAAAAAAATCGCCAAGGGTATGTGGTTTGGACACACTTTGTGGAAGAGATTTATGAACGCTTTGACACTGACACCAACAATTTAGGCCATTTGAAAAAATTGAAACAATCTGGCATAGTGGAAGACTTTATATCTTCTTTTGAGCAATTGGATTTTTGTATAGAGGGCATGTCTGATGCTTTTTTCCGAGAATGTTTAATTAGTGGCCTCAAGGATGATATTTGTGCCCATGTCCTCATGGATCGGCCTCAGATTTGGGTGGGTGCTACTAAAATAGCTAAGGAAGAACAACATGTTGTCTCTTCTCAAAACTAAACCCTCCTTTATTCCTAGCACTAAACCAATCACTGCCACTCCTCCTTCTACTCCACTAAAGATCTAGAAATTGACCAGGGTCGAAATGGTTTGTTATAATTGTGATGACAAATATTTTCATGGGCACAAGTGTAAGGAACAAAATATTTGTATGGCCATCTCAGAGGATGTTTCGGAAGATGATGTTGAGGCTCCCCTTGTGTCTTTTTCACCTAAACCCACTGACATGACCCCTCCCTCGGACCCTCCCGAAGTAGAACCGATCATTTCCCTAAATTCTCTCACTGGATTCTCTGCTCCCCAAAACCTCAAGCTAATTGGTTACATTAAGCATAGGAAGGTCATAATTCTTGTTGATAGTGGAAGCACCCATAATTTTATTCATCGTCACATTTACCAAGAAACTAATTGCTATATCTATGTCGTCAATAATTTTCAAATCATGATTTCAAATGGTGGGTCCATGAAATGTGGAGGGCGTTGTGAAAATGTGTGTCTCCAAATTGGTGAGTACCACATAAAATATCATATGTTTGCTATCAAAATGGGTGGTTGTGACATTGTTTTGGGTGTAGAATGGCTAAGGAATTTGGGTCCCATTCTCATGGATTTTAAGGAATTAACCATGCAATTCAACCAGGAGGGCCAAAAATATAAGTTCCAAGGCATCATCGTCAGTTCCCTGGAGATCATCAGTTCCCATCGCATGGAAAAGTTTCTCAAAAAAGGTCATTCTAGCATTATTTCCCAACTCTATGCCATACATGCCACTGAGACACCATTTATGCCACAAGACCTCCAATCCATCCTCTCTAAACATCAAGTGGTTTTTTCCACTCCCCAGGGACTCCCTCCTTCCCGTGGTGTTCATGATCATTCCATTCCCCTTGTCCTAGAAAGCCTTCCTCCCAATATCCATCCATATAATCATCCCTTTTCCCAAAAAATTGAAATTGAGAAAATTGTTCAATAATTTCTCAACGCAGGTGTTATCCTCCCTAGTACGAGACCCTACTCTTATCATGTGGTCATGGTCCTTAAGAAAGAAGGTTCTTTGTGCATGTTTCCTGACTTTCGTGCCCTCAAAAAACTCACCATTACAGATAAATTTCCCATTCATTTCATTGATGACCTCTTGGATGAATTGAGTGGTGCCTAGTTCTTTACTAAACTTGATCTTTGTTCTGGCTACCACCAGATTCGTATGAATGAGGCAGACATTCCTAAGACTTCATTTAGAACTCATAAGGGCCACTATGGGTTTTTGGTCATTCCCTTTGGCTTGTGTAAATATCCCTCCACTTTCCAAAGCCTCATGAATCATGTCCTCCATCCTTTTCTCCGTCATTTTGTCTTAGTTTTATTTGATGATATCCTCATCTATAGTAAAATCTGGACAACCCATCTTGCTCATGTGGATCGAGTTCTCCATCTACTCTATCAGCACCAACTTTTCCTCAAACAATATAAATGTGCTTTTGGCACCTCAGAAGTCGAGTACTTGGGTCATCTTGTTGGAAAGGTTGGTGTCAGGGTGGATCCTAAAAATATTGAAGCTATGCAAGATTGGCCTCACCCAAAAACTCTCAAAATATTGCAGGTATTTTTGGGTTTAACAGGTTATTATCACAATTTTTTTAAGAATTATAGAAAGATTGCGGCACCTCTCACTTCTCTCCTTAAAAAGAATTATTTCACTTGGACTCTAGAAGTTGCTCATGTTTTTCAAACCTTGATGATGTCCATGTACACCAGTCCAGTCCTGGCCCTTCCTGATTTCACAAATACCTTTGTCCTAGAATGTGTTTCTTTCAAGAAAGGAATTGGTGCACTCCTTATGCAAGAGGGTCAACCTTTGGCCTTTACCAGCAAGAAATTGTCAGAGAAACATTTGGGAAAATAAATATATGAAAAGGAAATGTCGGCTATTCTGCATGTCATGGATCTTTGGCACCGTTATCTATTGGGGAAATGCTTCCAAATTAATACAGATCTTCAAAGCCTCAAGTATTTTCTAGAAAAATGCATTTCCTCCCCAGAGAAAGAAAAATGGGTGACTAAGATCTTTGGATATGATTATGAGATCATTTACAAGAAAGGAAAAGACAATGTGGTTGTTGATGCACTTTCCAGAAAATATGAAGAATAAGGGTCCCTCTTTTTTTCTCTCCTTCATTGTACTAGATTGACTCCAAGTTGTTCTCCAGAAATGGCTACACGATCCCAAAAGTTTGCATCCGATACAACAATTGCAGGCCAATTCTCCAGTCTCCGCGGGGTACTCTTGGCTCAATGATGAACTTCGATAGAAAGGCCGCTTGTAGTTAAGTAAACAATTAAAAGTTAAATCCATGGTACTTTCTGAGCTTCATGCTACACCCACCACTGGGCACTCAAGATTTACCAAAACCTATGACCAGGTCAAACGTTATTTTTTCTGGGATGGTAGGAAATATGAATTTTGCAATTTTTTGGTTGAATGTGATGTTTGTCAATTCAACAAGGGAGAAATATTCAAATCTCCTGGCACATTGAAACCACTTTTGATTCCACCTTCTATTTGGTGGGATATATCTATGGATTTTATTGCAGTCTTACCTAAATTGGGCAATAAATCAGACATCATGGTGGTAGTTGATCGTATTTCCAATTATGCTCATTTATGTTCTCTTCAACACCCATTTAAAGCCTCCATTGTGGCTCAACTTTTCATGGATCAGGTCTTCAAGATTCATGGAATGCCTTATTCTATTGTTTATGATCATGACCCAACTTTCACCAGTAATTTTTGGCAAGAATTGTTCAAGCTACAAGGCACCCAATTGCATCTCAACACAGCTTATCATCCCTAGACTGATGGTCAAACTAAAGTTGTCAACAAGTGTTTGGAAGCATATTTGAGGTGTTTTTCATCGGAAAGGAAAAAGTAGTGCTCTTAATGGTTACCACTAGCTTAATGGTGGTACAACACTTCTTACCATAAAACTACCCGCATGACTCCTTTTGAAGTGGTATATGGACAAAAGCCACCTTTAGTTCTCTCATACTTTCCAGGTGTCTCGAAGGTCCAGGCAGTTGACCAAACACTTATATTTCGAGAGGCTATTCTTCATACCCTTAAAGAGAATTTGGTCATGGCTCAGAATTGCATGAAGCAACAAGCAGATCAAGGTCACTCTGAACGTCAATTTGCAGAAGGAGATCATGTTTTTTTTACTGTAATCTTACGAGAAAAATTCCCTCAAGGCTGACCATTGTCAGAAACTAGTTCCCAAATTTTATGGTCCTTATATCATTCTCAAGTGTGTGGGACAGGTGTCCTATCAGTTAGATTTTCCTAGTCATTATAAGCTCCATCCTGTTTTTCATGTTTCCTGCTTAAAGAAGGTGATTGGAACTAAGTGCCAAACTCAAACCAATATTATTCCCGAGTTGGACAAAGAAGGCTCCATTTGGCTACATCCACAAGAAGTTTTGGACCAGCGTGAGTGTCATCTGCATCAGCGAACCATCAAATAAGTGTTAGTCCAGTGTAAATATACAACTCCAATAGATGCCACTTGGGAACCAACTACCATTCTGCAACAATTTCCTCATCCCAAGCCTTGAGGACAAGGTTGTTTTTAATGGGGAGGGAATGTTAGGGACCTAACCCCTCACATAGGTAGAATAATATGTTTCCATGTAATAAAGGTCAATATTAATAAGGCCTAGCAATAAGGAAGAATAAGTCAAATGTAAGAAGACCTAATAGAAGCTTTCGCTTCTAGAAGGATCTTCTTCTATATTGTTCTTTTGATAGACATATTTAGTATAAATTGGAGTAGAGGGTATGATAAGTTTTGTCTTGGATATTATAGTAATATATCTCTGCTCTACTGGAGGTTTCCCCCTCGAAGAGGCAAGTGAACATTGCTCTCAGTAATCAAAGTGTTCTTTCTGGTGTTATTCTGGTATTATTTTGGTATTATTGTGGTGTGGTTTTGGTTACACCGTTGTTTATCTATCATTTCTAGCTAATTATTTATCTTATGCATACTATTTTGTATCTATAATATTACATACAAGGACCAATACACAAGATGGACCACCCTGTGTCAAGAAAGGGACGAGATAGTACCATATTTCACCAATATTTTCCATACCCTGTGCACCAAATTGGGTATCAAAGACTCTAAGCAACATTTGGTGCTCAAATACTATGGTTTTTTGCATAGATACATTCAAATAGAAATGCATTTTTTGGACATTGCATCATTTAGTATGGATTATATATATGTTGTCAATATCGAGCACAAATTTAAGCAGAAGAGGCGAGAGTTTGGATCCGCAAACTCTTCACAGTCGAAGCAGGGAAAAGGCGGCCCCAACCCACACAACAAGGGATAGAGAAAAGAGGGCCACTCTTAGGAAAACTAGTCCAAGCCACAACACAAGAAGGGTAATGAGAAGTCAAAGAAGGACACAGGAAAATGGTGTGAATACCATAAAATCCCTTGGCACAACACGGAAGAATGTTGCTCCAAGCAGTCTCACTCGTGGTCGAGATGAAAGCTTCCGAGTCAACGGTCAATTCTAACCCTGAATGAAATACAAAAGGAGGGAAGAGGATTATAGATGTTGAACCCAGTGCCACTATTGCTACCAACAAATTCCAGCCAAGCGAACCAGAAGAACCAGAGGAAGGGGAACGCCTCTTTCACTCACGGATGTGGGTAATGGGGGCTCTGCTTCATTTAATTGTCGATAGTTGTAGTCAGACGAACATGATATTATCATAGGTCATCAAGTGGCTAGACCTGTTGATGACACTACACCCACAACCCTACATCATCGGTTGGATTCGCCAAGGAAGATATCTTTGTGTCAGCCAACAATGTCGTCTTCCCTATGGAATCAAGCCTTTCAAAGACAAGGTATTGTGTGATATTTATCCCCTTGAAGTTTGTGATTTTATTTTAGGAAAACCATATTTGTGGAAGTGACATGTTGTTTATGAGTCTAGACCCCACAGTGTTATTATTAATTTGGGTAGACAGTTGTAATTGATACCATAGGTAGCACTGCCTACCACTATTTTTTTAATCTCTGCTAAGAAATGCAATAAGGTCATTTAATAGACTGGGAAGTCTGTTGTCTTTGTGATCTAGGCTCACAGTACACAGAATTTCGCTACCACATCCATGGCCTCTACACAGAGACTCTATTTGCAACAAAATCAAGTGGATGGGATCGTTAAAGAGTATAGAGACATCTTATCTTCACCCAAGGGGGTACCGACGCACTGCCAAGTCAAGCATCCAATTGATCTAACCCCCGGTGCACCTCTACCTAATGGAATAGTATATCGTTGCTCATTGATGGAAAATGATGAAATCAAGCATTAGATCCAAGAGTTTCTTCAAAAGGGGCACATTATACCCAACTTCTCCCCTTATGGAAGCCTGATTGTATTGGTGCAAAAGAAATACAGGACCTAGAGGTTCTGCATTGATTACAGAGCATTAAACAAAATCATAGTCAGGAACCGATACCCAATTCCCAGAATTGATGACCTTCTTGACCAACTCAAGGGGGCCAATTTCTTCAGCAATATTGACCTAAATTCTAGATACCATCAGGTTCCCATCAAACCAGCTAATGTATGGAAGACAACTTTCAAATCTAAATAAGGTCTCTTCGAATGGTTGGTCATGCCCTTTGGCTTAAAAAATGCACCAACCACTTTCATGAGGTTGATGGATGATGTATTGAGACCATTCACCAACTCTTTTGTGGTGGTATATTTGGATGACATCCTCATCTTCAACAAAACTTAGGAGGACCATATGCAGCATATTCAACAGGTTTTGAGCACTCCGTGGTAGCACAAGCTATAAGCCAACTTGGAAAAATTCTCCTTTGGCATGAACAAGGTCCAATACTTGGGCTACATTGTTGATAAGAATGGGGTACATGTTGATATAGCTAAGATCCAATTCATTCATGACTAGCCATCCCCAACCACACTAACCAAGTTTCGGAGCTTCTTGGGACTAACCAACTTCTACCAATGATTCGTGTTGGGATTCTCCCATATTACATGGGCCCTCATCCAAGTGACCAAGGGTGGTGGCAGGGAAAAGTTCACGTGGTTAAAGGAACAACAACAAGCATTTGATTATTTGAAGCATTTCTTGTGCTCAAATCTAGTACTCTCCTTACCCAATCTGCAACAACCATTCTATATTGAGACTGATGCATCCGAATATGTTTTATGCGCAGTTCTCACTCAACACAGTCATCTGGTAGCATACCATAGTGAGACACTCTCAGATACTGTCTGGAAATATCCCACGTATGACAAGGAAATGTATTCCTTTGTACAAGCATGTCGTCAATGGAAACATTACATTTTGGGAAAGGATACAATCATCCACACTAATCACAAGCCTCTTTAGTTTATACAGACACATGGGAAGTTGCAAAAAGACCGCCATCAGAAGTGGTCAACCTGCTTGCAGCAATTCCATCTCAACATCAAGTATATGACATGGAGCACCAATAATGTTGATCACTTCCTCAATCAACTTCACATGGCTCCACTGACCACCGTGCTCCATTCCTGTGGACATGAGGCATCTGAGTGGCCCCAACTTTATCAGCAAGATCCAGACTTCGCCACCACCTATTATCTCTTGGTTACAGGCATGAATGTCACCAATTCTCAAATTCAAGAAAAATTGTTATGCCATCTAGGCCATCTTTGTGTTCTTGCAAGTGAGCATGCAAAGTTTATTTGGGAGGCTCACTATAGTCGAATGGCATGACATTTTGTCATGGAGAAAAGTGTGGTTGTTCTACAAAAACATTTTTATTGGCCAAAACTTCGACAAGACGTCAACAAGTATATCATATCGTGCAGTGCATGTGCCATTTCCAAGATAGACATCAATAATCAAGGCTTATACACCCCTCTTCATACTCCCAAGATGCCTTGGGAATCCATCTCGATGGATTACATGTGATCAGAATCTGGACTAGGGGTCAAAATTTAGCCCAAAAATGAAAGTTCTCTAAATTGCTTCAAAACGAATGGGTGCATAGGCCTCGTTGCCACGAACCCAACGCACTTCAAGCGGGTTCAAACGAACATCAGATGAGTGAGATATCGTGTTCTATTTGATTTTCCAAACATGCAAAAAAATTGTTGACTGTACAGTCCATACAGCTGACATGGCAGGTCTATACAGCTGATGTGGTAGGGTCGTATAGCTAACATGGTAGGTGATGATTGGGCAAAGCTAACCTAGCAATTTTTGATTTGATAGATGTGGATGAATCATTTTTGGACATGTGGCATGTTGATGGAAAATCAGGAGGTGCCACGTGGCCCAGGCATGGGCTACCACGTGGCACCTTGTTGTGGTATATTAAAATTTTATTGTGGAGTCTGTGGGGTTCGAAAATTGGACCTCCAACACAGTCCAAAGTATTGGCAAGGGTCAATCAACCGGTGCGCCACACATTATTTCTTGTTATTAATTTGTGTTGGCTTATATTTAAATTCGAACATATGAAGAGTTGGGGCGCATCTGGGTTGGGGCTTAGCCCCAACCCCTGGTCACATAACCCCTACCATGTGACCCTTTTCCACACAGATTTTGCACGTGGGAATTTTTCTAATGGTTAAACCACGCACCTCGCCAAATGTCACAACCACGTTCAACATGCAAACGGTGCCTAATTTTTCATTGGGACGTGGCCACATGAGCCCCCATGCGCCCAACACCTTCGCCTTTGGGGGCTTAGTTTTGCTAACAGTGCGACAAATTTGTGCATTTTGCAAGAATGTGTGCATGTGCTAGGTTTAGGCATGGGAAATGCCCAGAAGCTAGGTTACACACACAGGAATGTGTTTTGGCGAACCAGAGACAACAAGCTTGGAGGAAAATGGAAGGAGGCCTAACTTCTTCAGTTTTTAGCCAAATGAGGTGTTGAAAAATCCCAGCTAGGGGTTTTTGGATGTTATGAATCCATTGGCATAGTTTTAAAATTCATTTGGAGACTTCTCTTGTAGGTTTTTCTACCTTGAAGTTTCAGGAGCTCCAGGGAGCTTAGGGCCACCATTGATGGAGGTCATGCTCAGATGAGCCCAAGTCTATTTTTTGTGACTGAATAGACATCTTTGACTAATTGTTATGCTATGAACACATTGGGATAGGTTTTAGAGGCATTTGAGGACTTTTACAGGTGTTCTTTTCCACAAGGAAGCTCAGGGAAGCTCAAGGCCACATGTAGAAGAGGTCATGCCCAGATGAGCCATGGTCCATTTTTTAGAGTTCTATTAGTCATTTTTGGGGTTTTTATGTACTCTGAACCCAATGGTACAGTTATTAAATCCATTAGAGTTGAGAAGCATCTTGTAAAAGAATCTTTGAAAAACTAATCCCAGAGAGCCTAGTCCATTGATGGAGGCTCAAGGAGATGTAGCCCAGTTGGGGGTGAGCTCCTTTATCATGTTCTTTTGTTGTGAATTTTTGCTGGTTATATTTTTATGCACTTAAATTTGTTGTTGTATTTATGTAAAAAACATATTTAACCATTGAAAATTCCTCACACATAAACACATAAAAGAGGCCTAAACTTGACACATAATTTCTCTTGCACAACTAAGACATTGAGCAAGGTCCTGAAGTTTATTTTAATGGAGTAGAGGGTGCTTGCATAGAAAAACAAGTCAGGCCCCTATTTTCACATCAGGTGGTATCATAGCATATTTTTTCCCATGTGATTTCCATTAATAGTTAGAGGTTTAGCTGTTGGTATTATTGTGCAAGTTTTGTGTTGAAGTTTGATATCTTGCAAGGATGGAGGAAGCTTCAAACAATGAAAGTTCTCATACATATTCATTATCCAAGTTATTTGACAAAGATATGTTGAAGGCATTTGCAACCATGAGAGATATGGTGCAAGAGATGTGGGAAGATAGGAAGGAGAGCATTGTCCTTCAAGAGCAGTTGATGGCGATGGAGGAGAAGCACCAGCTTCTTGAAAAGTTGCATGAGATGGAGACTCAACTCCATGAGGAAAAGGAAACCCTTATTAAGTACATGCATGAACATGAGGTATGTAATGCTAGTTTTTATTCAAATTCCTCTCAAGATGAATGCTTTGGTGTTTTTGAAAATCACACTAGAGGAATAGGGTCCAAGTTATTGTTAAAAATGGGCTATGAAGGTAGAGGGTTAGGAAAGCATGCACAAGGCATTGTTGAGTCTGTTATTGTTGAGGAGAGGCCCAAGTATAGGGGTCTTGGATATGAACAGAAAGATGGAGCATATTCCAAAGTTGAGGAGACAAGGGAAAGAGTTCCAAGAACAACTTTTGTTGCAAGTTCAATCCCTCAATCATGCAAGGAATGTGTTCAAGATGAATGAAAATGTGTGAAACAAGAGAGTTGTGATAACCATGAAGACAAGAACATTTGTTTTGGTCTTCAAAGGAGAGTTGGTAACTCTTCAAATTCACCTCCTCAAGAAGGCGATAAAGGTGAATGTTCAAGGTATATTTCTGCCTATCATTCAGTTGCTTTTGATTATGTTAAGCATGGTAAATTTGCATGTAAAAATGGCAGAAAAAGTCCATGTACATATTGTGATTTAGATAACCATCATGTTTCAAAATGTTGGAAAAGATTGACCACATTCAGGAAACTTTCCAAGCAAAGGCAACTTGAAAAGAAGATGAAAAAGATTTGCACTCACTACCAGAAGAGGGGTCATCTCATTGACCAATGTTGGACATTGCATCCAACCACTCATCCACAACACAAGAAGAAGATGGATAAAGAGACTGGCAAGAATGGAAGAGGAGATTCCATCATCGATGTGGGTCAAGATGATTCACAAGAAGACGATTCTTAGTAGAAAAAGTCACAATTGAATTGGCTTGGTAAGAAATGGTTAGATTTCTTGAACACGTAAGGCTTGCATTTCTTTGTTTGTAGATGCACTTTTCAGCCTTATGTATCCATTTCTGTTGAAATTTTGACAAGTTGTAGCAGTTTATCACAACTTGTATGATGCAATTTTGCATGTGAATGCAATTCATTTGAAGGAATTCTTGTTGTTGCACAACTTCGTCGGGAGGATGTAAAAGATGGGTATGATACTTACTTATTGCATCCATTTATCTTTTCATTTAAGCTCTTATGTACCCACATGTTTTTGGGTTTATGTACTTATGTTTGTACTTGAAGGAGATTTGAAGAGATATGCACTTGCATGTGATTTTGTATGTGTGAACAATGAACTTTTTGAAAGTTTCATTATGAGTGACTCATGATTGTAGCATGGTTGTGTATCATGAATGTCAAATTTTGGAATGTTGATATGTTTCAAATGAGTCTAAACTTGTGTCGATGTTTTCTTGACAACTATGTTGTGTCGATCATGTTTTTCTTTACTTATGTTTAGTCAATGGTGTTTGTCGGCTTGTAAGTCGATTTTGAGTACACCAAGATGCAGGAAAACGCCATGTACTTTGAAGAAGTACAATATGTGATAGTTATTGCTAGAAGAGAAAAAGAGTTGGTTGGAATCATTTTCAATCTTGTATAAAATTTGTTTTCAATATTGATGGTTTTCTTGGTTTGTGACAAGATGTCGCAGGAAAAATATTTGCAGCCATTGTAGAGCGGATTGTGTTGATGCCAAAGAGTTCACAAGAGGGACTTGATTCTCAGTGGGAAGGATGGAAGTCTTCCAAGAACAAAGAGAACAGTGGGTAGCAACAGCCATAGAACAGTGGTTGAGGAACATAACCAGTTGCAGTGCAAGGCATGTCAAGGTACCCAGGTGATTGCCAAAAAAAAAAGACTTTTCAAGTAGAATCAGTTGATAGAACTTGGAAGCAAAAGAGTATTTAAGCTCAAGCAGATAATCATCAGCTTTTGTGGGACCAAAATCCTTTCAGTGGGAAGGTGTAATCATAATCTGGACCAGGGGTCAAAATTTAGCCCAAAAATGAAAGTGCTCTAAATCACTTCAAAATGAACAGGTGCATAGGTCTCATAGTCACGAACCCAACACACTTTGAACAGGTTCAAACAAACATTGGATGAGTGAGATATCACGTTCTATTTGATTTTCCAAACAGCCAAAAAATTGTTGACTGTACAGTTCATACAACTGATGTGGCAGGGCCATACAACTGATGTGGCAGGGCCATACAACTGATGTGGCATATACTGATGTGGTAGGTGATGATTGGGAAAAGATGATGTGGCAAGTTTTGATTTGACAGATGTGAACAAATCAGTTTTGGACATGTGGCATGTTGATGGCAAATCGGGAAGTTCCACGTGGCCCAGGCATGGGCTGCCACGTGGCACCCTATTGTGGTATGTTAAAATTTTATTGTGGATTCTATGGGGTTCGAACCTCGGACCTCCAACACAGTCCTAAGTCTTGGAAAGGGTCAATCAACCGGTGCGCCACACATTATTGCTTGTTATAAATTTGTATTGGCTTATATTTAAATTCGAACATATGAAGAGTTGGGGTGCGTTTGGGCTGGGGCTTAGCCCCAACCCTCGGTCAAATAACCCCTACCATGTGACCCTTTTCCACACAGATTTTTCATGCGGGAATTTTTTAAATGGTTAAACCACGTGCCCTGCCACATGTCATGACCATGTTCAACATGAAAATGGTGCCTAATTTTGCGCTAGGACATGGCCACATGCCCCCCCATGTTCCCAACATCTCTGCCTTTGGGGGCTTAGTTTCACTAATGGTGCGACAAATTTGTGAATTTTTCGAGCATGCACCCATGTGCTGGGTTTAGGCTCAAGAAATGCCCAAAAGCTAGGTTACTCACACAAGAGTGCATTTTGGCAAACCAGAGACAACAAGCTTGAAGGAGGAAAATGGCAGGAGGCCTGCCACATGTCATGATTATGTTCAACATGAAAATGGTGCCTAATTTTGAGCTGGGACGTGGCCACATGGCCCCCCATGCGCCCAACATCTCTGCCTTTGGGGGCTTAGTTTCGTTAATGGTGCGATAAATTTGTGAATTTTTCGAGCATGCACCCATGTGTTGGGTTTAGGCTCAAGAAATGCCCAGAAGCCAGGTTACTCACACAGGAGTGCATTTTGGCAAACCAGAGACAGCAAGCTTGAAGGAGGAAAATGGCAGGAGGCCTAACTTCTTCAGTTTTTGGCCAAATGAGGTGTTGAAAAAGCCTAGCTAGGGGTTTTTGGATGTTTTGAATCCATTGGCACAGTTTTCAAATTCATTTGGAGACTTATTTTGTAGGTTTTTCTACCTTGAATTTTTAGGAGCTCTAGGGAGCTTAGGGCCACCATTGATGGAGGTCATGCTCAGATGAGCCCAAGTCTATTTTATATGACCGAATAGTCATTTTTGAATAATTTTTATGCTCTGAACACATTGGGATAGGTTTCAAATGAATTTGAAGACTTTTACAAGTGTTTTTTCCACAAGGAAGCTCAGGGAAGCTCAAGGCCACATGTAGAAGAGGTCATGCCCGAATGAGCCATGGTGCGTTTTCAGAGTTCTATTAGTCATTTTGGGGGGTTTTATGTATTATGAACCCAATGGTATAGTTAGTAAATCCATTGGAGTTGATCAGTATATTTTAAAATAATCTTTGACAAACTAATCCCAGAGAGCCTACTCCATTGATGGAGGCTCAAGGAGATGTAGCCCAGTTGGGGGTGAACTCCTTTATCATGTTTGATTATATTTTTCTACACTTAAATTTGTTGTTGTATTTATGTAAACACCATATTTAACCATTGAAAATTCCTCACAATTAAACACATAAAAGAGGCCTAAACTTGACACATAATTTCTCTTGCACAACTAAGACATTGAGCAAGGTCTTGAAGTTTATTTTAATGGAGTAGAGGGCGCTTGCATAGAAAAAAAAGTCAGCCCCCTATTTTCAGATCAACATGTCTGGCCTTCCGTCCACCAAGCAAGGAAATTCTTGTGTATTTGTGGTGGTTGATCGGTTTTCGAATATGGCCATCCTCACAGCCTTGAAGAAGAACATCAAAGAGACAGATACTGCCAAGATCTTTGTAGAACACATGTGGGTCCATTTTGGGATACCAAAAAATATTATCTATGATTGGGACAACAGGTTCCTCAACACATTTTAGTCAAGTCTCTAGTCACTGTTGGACACCAAGATCACTAAATCTATTGCTTTCCACCCCCAAATCGACGGTCAAACAGAGGTAGTCAATCGGATGATTGTGCACATCTTGTGCATGTACAACTCTAAGAATTTGTGAACATGGGATGAGATTCTTCCTTATGTTTATCAAAGCTACAAAAAATTTCTCCATAGCTCCACCGACCATATCCCATTTCAGGTAGGGTTGGGATTCCATCCCTTGGGTCCCATAGATGTTTCACTACCTCTTGCAACCACATAGGCAGAGTATTCCCATGTTCAATATGAGGCCGACAAAGCCAATAGATTCATTGAGCGGATTCAACACATCCGCCAATAGGTCCATGCGATTTTGCAGAAATCCAATGCTAAGTACAAGAAGCACCATGATCAACACAAGGTACCACACCAGTTTTAGGTGGGAGACAAGGTTTGGTTAGATTTACAGAAAGAGCACATTACAGGGCCCCATCGAAAGCTCCTCCCACTGTGCTATGGGCCTTACACTATCACCAAGGTTGTGGGTAGTAGTGCTTTTGAGCTCAACACTCCACCCTTCCTTGGCTTGCAACCCAGTGTTCAATTTGGACTCCTTCGACCATATTTTCCACCGCTATTAGACACCTCAAAGATCACAGAACAGTTGACACCAACAGAGTTCAAACCTGACTACATGGAACAAGCATCCACTAATCATATAGTGGACACATAGGTTAAGGGAACTTGCCAACAAAGGATCTAGCTTTATTGGGTTGTCAAGGCAGGGCAACTCCTACATTAAGAAGAGTGTCTCACCTGGGGGAAAATTCAGTAGAAGTTTCCTCACCTATTGGGGGAACTCAAGAAAATGGAGACCATCACTTTCTAAGGGGGGAGGACTGATTCAGGTGGATATCGATGGCCACCCACCGATTCTAAATGGATCCTCTTGACAAATTTTATTTTTTTTGTTTGTTAATTTGTGCAGGACCTGCGATTAACTTGTGGCTTGAGAAACCGCGACTCAGGGGCATCTAAGCCGTCAAAATCACCCGGGGATCACACCCGACCTGAGCCACACCAACCCTTAACATGGTTGGATTTTTTGTCCCCGCAGGTTTCGAACCGGTGACTTTAACATCATGGAGTGGCTTAACAACACACTCCGTCACCGACTGTCCTACACCTCGGGGACTTGAAAGTTGAAGGACATGGGGGTGGGCTTTGATCCACTTATGTGTGCATGGGTCACGATACCATTTATTATAGTATCTCTGGGTGCAACCACACGTTCGACCACTACCTCAAGGTGTCCCCATGGCTCCAGGTAAATCCCTCACG
>SNQJ01S0007790.1:62693-116445 GCA_010110895.2 Picea sitchensis | reverse complement strand
GTATCTCTGGGTGCAACCACACGTTCGACCACTACCTCAAGGTGTCCCCATGGCTCCAGGTAAATCCCTCACGAGAATTGAACCTTGCCCAACGGTGAAAAACTCCTCGCTTTCCACCATTGGATCCAACCCCTTTGGGCATCCTCTTGACAATTTTTAGTTCAACATGTTATTTTGTATTTCTTTGTAATTGTGGGTTCTACACTTATGGGGTTGTCTGAAGCCCTACACATCTTCCAGGTAGATACTGGTGGCCTACCACCTAATCCAATTGGCTTATTTTGGAAGTTTTCATGTCAACACATCTTTTTGTACTTCTAGAGCCGTTTTGGGGCCCTAAATAGTGTTTTTTGTTTTTTCTTTCCATAGTCAAACTATAGGATAATGTGTAATTCTAAAAAATATGTTTCAAATGGGCTATCACACACCTAAAACAGAGGTCTTATGAAAAAATTACAACCCTAGGAAGTAGAGGTACCAACTTACCCAGCGGGGCCCACATAAATTTTGGCGTTTCACCTCCTAGGGTTAGGATTTTGGATGTCTAGGGTTTTGGAATTCATGAGTAATGTTAAAAAGGCCTCTGGAGCCTTATTGTAATCATTTTTCTCAAATGGATGCACGTAGAAACCACATCTCTTCTCAGAGATAGCTACCACCATTCAAGCAAGTTGTTTCAAGTTCTATGGTTTTACAGTTTCAGCCTATTTCATTTATTCAATAAAAGTTGTTGTTCACTAGATATCTGTTGCTTCACTCCATATATTTGTGTTATTATATTGAGTCTGTTATTCATTTTGTTCCGCTCATAAATCTGGATCACAATCATACTGAAACTATAATATTCAAGCTAAGCTAACAATCGAATTAAACTAAATGATTTTGAATGTAATTTATGACAGGAGTTATTCAAATGATCAAAGCATTTGAACTAAACCATTTCAATTAAAATTTTGCATTCAAACAAACCATACAAAAAAAATATGACAAAATACAGTGACTAAACTATCCTGATTAGGAGTAGAGTTCCAATCTAATGGTTGAATCCTCTCCTTCAAAATCTGTTAGATTTTTCACCTATAAAAGAAATTATTAGACAGACAATGTTGCACTTCAAGTCCAACAAAAATTTGGTGAAAGAAATTTCAACAAAATAGAGTAGATTTAATACATATAAGGAAAGGAAGCAACTTTGAGATCAATCCTTTATGGAGAATAATAATATATTATTTCAATTAATGAAACACATTTCATTAAAAGGAAATAATTAAGCACATGTAATTTTCATAATAAAAATCTAATACATTTTACACATGCATTTATCTATCAATGGCAAAAAGAATTGATAAAGCTAAAATAACTAATGATATTTTTTAAATATTAATCTTTGGAACAAGAGATACACAAATTAATATCAAAACAATGTATCAATAAAATGTGGACAAAAGTCAAAGTTTCATTCTACAAAGATATAACAGGAAGAAAATGAACACATAAATGAAAACAAATGATATTATATTAAAAAAACACCAAAATTTCTCACAGAACAAAAGTCTGAAGCAAAATGAAGTTCATTGTCTTCCCATTACAATCCCAAGTCCATTCACTATTACATGTTCCTCCTTTCTTCTAGAGCTCTAATCTTATTTTTATAAGCCCAGACTACATAATCTAATTTAATTTAATTAATTTCATGCTAAACATCAATCTCTGATATCCCTGGGTCGTTCAAACAAAATCCAAATTAGAGGTTGGTGGAAACACAAAATATGGAAAATTTCATGTCAAATATCTATCTGTATCTCCAAAACAATGTCATTTATGGAGAAAATCCTCAATTAAGGTAAATCACTCTATTCTGCAGATGGGTTTTCGAGTGTTTCCGTAAATGCGCTACCATTTGCCCAGAAATGAAGATTTGATTTTGCCTCCTGAGAAGTAAATATATTTTTTAGTTTTCTCATTTCAATCATTTAGCAACTATTCTCCCAAAACTAGCAATTCCAACTCTCTTCCATGATTTGGAATACGAGATCTTGTAAACAAAACAATCAAAACAAATATTAATAATACCAAACAAAATCAAGCATATGTTCATGCTAAAAAAAAATCAAACCCTAATAATAACAAAAATATTTGAGAATAACTATGGAATGTTCAATTATGTATTGTTTTAAATCAAATATTTAATTGTTTATATAATAAAACAATACAAAAAATAAAAATAAACTCATATATATATGCTTATTTTACAAACAAACTACAAACAAATGCACAAAAATGAATTGTTAAATCATTGGACAACTCTTGGGCCACTTTTCTCTTTCCATCGGCAAATGGGTAACTCTTGTTATTATTGTCTTATCCATTAAAATTTATATGTCACTCACCTTAGTCACTTTTACATTTAATTGAAGGTAAACAATACAATTCTCAATTGTTTTATTAGCCACATGTCTTAAACATGGTGTAACATGTAATCAATTTAGTTTTTCAAATTACGTGGTTATTAAGAATGATTGTTAAAACAATTAATTGCAAAGAAATGTGCATAATGATCAAGTAATAACAATAATGACTTGAAAACCATGACATGATAGTAACAAGAACTTTTATAGTAATGACCTTTGTAATGTCATGTAATTCAAATGAAAGGTCCAAATACATAACGAAAATTTAACCATTGTTCATCATTTTAAGTCATGATAAGGATTATGACCATTAGTACTAAGACCAAAGAAATTTGTGTCTTCATTATTCATCGAAATCTAGTTCTCTAGATCAAGCTCAAATGAGATCATTCCTTTTTGAAATACCATCAAATAGTATTAGGAAAACAAGAACACGTGTATAAAATAAATAATAAATCTATTCTTGGATTACATTTTTGAATCAGAGTTTCCATTCATTAACCAACAAAGAAGACCTGAAAATAAAAACATGTTATGAAACCATTTTCTAATCATTCAAAGGCATCACGAAATCCTTCATACTCTTGTTTTGAATTTTCATGTTGAAAATCAATAAATGAAAAATGAAAAATAATCGACATAAGAATGAAAAACCAATGTTAAAGTGACTTTCAATAGTTAGCATATTCAACGTAATAATGTCCATTGGAAACATTTAAATCACAAAATATTCACACAATCCAAAGCAAACCAATCAAATAATAAAAAAATAGAAAAATATAAAAGGACTATCAAAAGATCAAAGATCCAGTTGATACAATTTTGTGAAGTTAGTACATTAAAATCCATCCATCACACCAAAATAATCCATAAATGCATCTTCTCGGATCAAGTAAAATAGAGTCGGATGTCATGAAAGCGATATTTTCGAATGGTCAAGAGGGTCTCCTTTAATTTTTACAAAAACATTTCAAGGGGGGTTATTGGGGGGCCAAAAAATGGCGACACACTGAGACAAAGTAGTTATCTATGGCTAGATAATAGAATATGTACATGTACACAAAGAAAAAAGATAAGGCTTTTGACAAAAAGAGAGTTTGTCTTGAAACATGTGTACCACATTAACAAGTCAACCTTTCTAAAGATTTAACAAGCTACAATTGATTTTTAAAAGATAAACTTCTAATTATTACCCAAAATGCAAAGATTAGTATTCATTAATAAAACTTCCTACAAAATATATTCTTCATCGAAACACACCCTAAGGAACAATTCATGATGACTAGAAGATGTTATATTCTAGTTTACCTCTAATACCATAGGCATAGTCGCTGCATCCAATAGGCATCCATACCCTCGACAGGGATACAGTTTAACCCATTTAGCTTCTTTTATTCCATCCACTAGTTAAATATGCATAGCTTATAAACCTTTTGTTAAAAATTACTTTCGCTACTTTTATAAAGAATGAGTTGGAAGCCACTGTCCTGACTTGGTAATCAGATAGTGACAACGCCATTCACAAATATCTACATAAATAAAAAGGTCAGTTCATGATGAGACCTCATTTCCCTCATTCATGTAATCGAGAGCCATTACCCTGGCTTGGTGACCATATGATGGTAATGTCGTACCGTAAATACCCATGATCATGATAGGTTGGCTAGCAATGAGACTTTCTATCCTCCAACTAACCCCTTAAATGTCATTTGTTATATGAAAAAGGTTGCAATATGATTAATGTTAATATGATTAGAGATTACTTAATGGATGGGAAAGAAAACTTTACTCCCTAAGAGTGTGGGATGGCTTTAAGAGGTTTGAGATAATAACAATACAAGTCTCACTAATTTGATCCTAAAGAGGGAACCAATTAAAACATAATTGAAGAAATTATATGAATATAGCATTTTGTACTAATTTGTAATAGTCAAAAGGAAAAGTAATCAATGCATCTAGGTTTGAATATGAAGGTAAAAATTGGAAAGTGTTCCACCACGGGAAGGGTGATTATATTCTTGAAAATTGCCTTGTAAAATATTTCTTCAAGCACAAAACTTCATAATGATGAAAGCTCGGATGACTTACTTGAACCAAAGTACCATTTATTTTGGGATTAACAACTCCTTATCCATTAATCTTAAAATTTGATAGTCATAATAAAATCAACATTTCATATTTTAAAACCCCAAAACAAATGATTGTCACACCACAAATCTTCAAAATAAAAGAATGTGAAATAAGATAAGAAATCCAAAGTTTTAAGCAAACAAATTTGAAAACAAAATGAAAAGAAAAGAATAAAATTAAACCAAAATAGGCCTTACCAATATGAGTAATATCTTATGTGAAAATATAATGTGAATTTTTTTGTCGCAATAGAAGGAATGTGTATTGTAAAGGGGATAAGTTTATCAATTCATAAAATACAAATTGATCAATTAAATTTATTAATTGAATTGATTGTAGTGAAACCCTTTAAATGTATTTATTTCCTTCAAATGAAGAATTAGTATCAAAATTGTCATTTGTTGCATAATGTAACATCCCGCTCTGGCACACTTAGAAAACTTATTCTTTGAGGACACTTGCTCGCAAGTGATCTGGATTTTTATGATGATAAAACATTTATCCTTGATGATGATGCATTATGATAGATGACATGATGTTTTACTTCTTTGACATAAGCAGGTGCTATTGACTCAGTTTATTGAGTGTCCAGGTTTGTGACACGGAGGGATCACGAGAGGCATGTGGAACCCCTTGGACTTGGATTGAGTCGAGAGTGTGATATTGAGTTGATTTATTTACCATGATATTTATTGATTTGATGATATGTTGTTGACATGTTATTACGACATGATGGTTGATAATCTGGTGACGATGCTTGCCGACCAGACTTCACATATGTAATTAAAGGGGCCACCTACGAGTTCGGAAGAGGTTGAGGAGGTGTGGACAAGCCCTTACGACCTACTAGCACTCCCGCCCGTGTCACCGAGCTGTAGGTTACTTGATTACCCTGGATTCGAGAGGATCCCGCGATCTTAGTGAGGGAGTAGAGGCTGTGATAATCGCTCGCGATGATTCTAAGAGCATGGTGAGGGCCTTATTCGCCCTGACCCTTAGTCTCCCACAAGTTCCACTGGCGAGTGTTGACTCAAGGGGTTATAGATGTCTACCAGTGATCAAATTCGTGGCACCCTTGGAGCCGTGGTGCATCCTGAAGAGCACCTGTCAGCGCCAAAGAAACACAAGTTGGCGGTAACACCCTTGGAGCACGTGGTTACTCTGAATAACGCGTCAGCGCCTTGAGACAGCAGTGGCACCCTTGGAGCAGTAGTGCGTCTGAGAAACGCGATCACGTGATGATGATGATGGGGCCAACCTAGATGACCACGAGACCTTAGCGCTGATGAAATTCTTAAATGACTCCCTAATTGGTATAGCGGTTCAAATCTAAGCCTAGAAATTTAAAACATCTCTAAGGAATAAAAAATTTTGATTAGCCTTAAGAAGACCCTCAAAAAAAACTTAAGGGCGTAAACTAAAACCATCCTAAAGGTTAGTTAAAGTCTTCTTAAAATTAAAGGTAAAAGTAATGAATTAAATTATAAAGAAGAATTAAAATTATTAAAGTGGGGGGTATAAAAGTTAGGATTTTAGAAATACAATGAAAGGTTTAATAGTGAAATTTTATCTTTTTGGGTTTTAAAAATAAATATATATATATATATATAAAAATAAATAAAATAAAATAAAAATATATATATATATATAAAGGAAAGGAACAATTAATAGAAATAAAGAGCTTGTAATAAAGAGAACTTAATAAAGGAAAGTAAGAAAACATAGGGTAAAAGCAAAAGGAATCAACAATTAAAGGAGTTACTAAAATCAACAACTTCATTTTAGGAAAGTTATTAAAATTTGAGGGGATCTAGGAACCCTAGGGTAATTTTAGGAGCGACTATAGGAGGGGTGAAATGGAGTCATTTAAATTAAAGAAAATAATTTTGGAGAAACATGGGGATGAGTGACACTTAGACGACAGAGAATTTTTAGAGGATAGTCAATAAAACTTAAATTAATAATGATTTAGGAGTAGGTGGGTTTCAAATTTCTATAAAGAAGGAAATTGGAAGAAGGGCGGTTAAGTAGCGTTCTGTCGGATTAGAATATTTGTTTGCCCGTGAGGAGTTGGGCATTTCGAGGCTGTATTGGGTGGCTTCGATCGTGGAAGTATTTGAGAAGCTAATGTTATCTGGTTCTTGTGTGGCCCTTTTGCGGCTCGGGGGCTAAGGGGAAGCAAAGTACCCCTAGCGATTGGTAGGAGAATTGCAGTGGGGTCTCTACGATTAAATGAGCAAGCTGACATGGAAGCGTGGGGCGTCATCGAGAAAGGAAACTGTATGATTTTTACTTCCGGTAGAGTAGAATGCATTTGGATGTATGTTTAGATCTGCATGTGAATGAGTAACCGTTGTGAATGTTATACATTTGTTGATAGGAAAACTCTGTTTCATTGGGTAATTTGAATGCCTTTTGTTTTATTTATTGGCCCAAAGGGTTCGCACCCATTACGCCAATTCGAATGCTATTGTTTTGCTTATTGATCATGAAGGTTTTAATCCCGTATGGGGTGACAAGTGGAAATGGAGTGCCAACTGTCACCGCACTCAGCCAAAGCTTAAACGCTGGGCGTGGCATCCACACCACCCTCACTACGGATGGAGGGCCGCATTAAAACCAGTTCTGCCTTGGGAGGACTATCCCCTCGCGCGATCATTAACGAGATTAGCCATAGAGATGATAAAGGAGGATATTGGGTTATACAGATGGATTATGAGATTCTCTCTGCTCTGGTCTCGGCTCTGTCTTCCGTCTAGAGGCCCTGGAGAATTGATGAGTGTGTCTCGAACTGGTTACTCTCCGCTTCCTGGTCTGTGTATTCTCCCGGTCTAGATACTTTCTGGCTCGCTTTCAATACCATGCCGAGGAAGCGCGGAATGCCTCGTCGCGGGTCCGCATGGTATGCCTATAAGGAACAGAGGAAACAAAAAGAGCAGCTCGAACGTTCTTTAGCAATTTCTACTGCTCTGATGAGAAAGAGAGCCCGCGCTGAGGAGAAAGATCTGCTCTCCAACATAGCCGAGAAAGGTGGGGGTTGCAACAGTATGAACACAACTGCGTTGGAGGGGAGCAATGAGGAACTATACCCAGCCTGCATAGTTGAAGAGTACCCAACTCTGGCGAACCTGCCGCCAATGGAGCTGATGAATGAAACTGGGTGCCTTCGTGGTGAGGACTACAATTTCGCTACGGGGGGGGATGCCTTCCCTCCTGCCTGCATTGTGGAAGAGATACCCAGACCTGAATTGGATGACGCCGTCGATGATGGAGATGCTACTGTGATGGAAGGATGTTGGGAGGATGGCCATCACTACGCGAGAAGCGAGAACGTAGGTGGAGGCATGCATGGGCCTATTCTCCACGAGGAGCACTTGTCCTAGGTGTTTGAGCTCCGAGGCCACTTGACCGACCTAGAGCACCGTGCACTTGTAATGGGACAACGCCTGGATGTGCTTCTCGATGCCTACTCTGGAGCTCCAGCTCGGTGGAAGTGTCCCTTCTGTGCACAGTCTTTTGGCTTCCCGGCCGGCCCCACGGGGGAAACAACTGCTGATGACAGGTCACTAGTCACTTAGGTCTCTCATGTCCTATGTTTTTAGTTTATTGCTACTGTTTTACTGCTATTGTTTTATGTCGTATTAGACTTTGGGCTTTTTGTCGTTTCCTCCACGGGCGGGGCAATTACTCGATAGATTGAAACATTTATGATTGGCGTCGATCTTTGGTTTAGGTTCCGTGACATTTTGGCTATTCTGAGAATCGCAGCTATGTACATTTGTTACAATTTTTGATAATATAGCATAGAGGCTCTACCCTTTTTATTGAAGATCATGAAGGTTTAAACTCATTGGGCATTTCGTTTTCACTATTGCTGCAAATTTCACCGAGGATAATCTTTTAATCTCTGGAAATTCGTTTTAACCTCTGGCAACTCATTTTAATCTCCGGCAATTCGTTTTCATCTCTGGCAATTCGTTTTAACCTTTGGCGCTCATTTAATCTCTAAGCAATTCGTTTTTTACCTCTGGCAATTCGTTTTTATCCTCTGGCAACTCATTTTAATATTTGGCAATTCGTTTTCATCTCCGGCAATTCGTTTTCACCTCTGGAAATTCGTTTTTAACCTCTAGAAACTCATTTTAATCTCTGACAAATCGTTTTAACCTCTGACAATTCGTTTTTAACCTCGACAACTCATTTTAATCTCGGCAATTCGTTTTCATCTCGACAACTCGTTTTAACCTCTGGCAACTCATTTTAATCTCTGGCAATTCGTTTTAACATCTGTCAATTCGTTTTTAACTTCTGGCAACTCATTTAATCTCTAGAAATTCGTTTTAATCTCTGGCAAATCATTTCAACCTCTGGCAATTCATTTTAACATCTGGCAAATCATTTTAACCTCTAGCAATTCATTTTTAACCTATGACAACTCATTTTAATCTCACGGCAATTCGTTTTACCTCACGGCAATTCGACGCTTCTAACTCATTTTAATCTCGACGTTAGTTTCCATTCTGGAAATTCGTTTTTAATCTCTGGCAATTCTTTTTAATCTCTGGCAAATCGTTTTTAACCTGGCAGTTCATTTTAATCTTGGCAATTCGTCTGCGTTAACATCCTTTCTAGTTTGATGAATCTTGCCATTCTGATTTGGATTTCATGTTGTTAGTTTTGGTTCACCAATGAATATTGAGGTTTGGATTTAATGTTTGTAATTTTATTTTAGTTGAATTGAGATAAGCGTGATAATTCTTGTTAGGTAGTTCGTATTGAATCATTCAGACTGGCCATTCTCTTTAGTTTAACGTTGAGATCCACGTTGGACATTTTTTGCTAGAAAGGAAATAAAACTTTGACTACTCGCTTTGCAAAACTTTCCAGAGAGACTACAGTTGAGAAACCATGATTACTTGGTATGTGCACACGTTTTGGCATGTCTCTATAACAGTTATATATTTATTTATGGAAATTTCTAACAGTTTATATGTTAATCTTGGTATATATTTATAAAATGAGTGTATATATATTTATATATGGGCAGTTTCTAACCCTGATGTCACATTATTATCTTTAATTGACGTTAATGGTAATATGAGGTTATCTTTATCTATTGACAATGAGTATTGACTTTTAAGCTTGTCTTTTAAAGAAACATATCGTTATTTTATACATTGTCTTTCTTAAAGTCGATACCTTTACATGTGACATGTTTAATTATGGTCATTTTATATATGGACAGTTTTTTTTTTTTTTTTATATATATATATAATTATGATGTTATTATATATATTGTCGTTTAGATGTATTAGTTTTTAAATATTGGCATTTTAAAATATGGATATTTGGTACAATGTTCTTTTTTAATTATGGTTATATTTACACATGGTCATTTAAATATCGTTGTTGTTATGTATTTACGTTTCAATTATGATGTCATATTGTTTATTTTAAAGTCGGATGTTATTTATATATATTGAGGTTATTTTATGTATTGACATGATGTTTGGTAATTTTTTGATATGATGTTATTTTAAACATGATGATTGTTACTTTTAAACATGATGTTATTCATAATGGTATGTTATATATAAATGTGAGTTTATTTTATAAGAATGTTATACACGTGAGGTTATTCATATATTGAGGTTATTTATAAATAGGAGGCTAAATGTGAGGTTACTTATTGCATTACAAGGGAATTTATGATCCTAAATGACATCGAATAGGGAGCTCCTCACGAATATTTGAAATGTTTTTTTATCTTGTAAAGGTCATTATAATTTGGTGGATGTAACATATACGAGGTATTGTAATTGTAGATCATGGCTTAGATATGTGAGATAAATGAAATGTGTTTAATAATTCACGGCCTTGTTATTGTAACTTCTATCGTTAATAATAACATATGTGGTGTAATAACCTTGATTTGAGTACAATAGATTACGCGGAGTTCGTAAATGAGGGTTGTTGTTCATTTGATTAATGTTGAACTTGGGTTTCGTGGTCAGATTCCTTTTGTCATGCGCCTTCCGTGAGGGACGTATTTGTTCTTCGTGTTTATGTTGTGCCGATGGCATTTCCGTTGGTTGCTTGGTCAGTTGTGTCGGGCGGGATATAGACACCTCTTGTAGCGAGTATATATGTCTGTGTGTGTATCTCCGGTGGAAGGAATCAAGTGCCTTATCAAGAGTCTCTGGCTGTTTAAAGGCACAGTTTCCACTCTTACATTTTACCACAGGCGGAATACTAGTTTCTGCCTGGGCAATCGGCCAGGATCATGTCTAATCTTCTTTCGAGTACATAAGACTAAATTGTCTAATCTTCTTTCGAGAATACATAAGACTAAAAGCCCTGCTTTTCTGTGCAGAAATAGTAAACTCTACTGATGGATTCTTCCTTCTGTGACTGTACTGTACTTAACACCTGGTGTCCTTTACTGCTTACCACTGCTAATTGTACGCCTTATGTCTAGGGGCATTTATTGTTTGTTGTCACTGTGATATGTCGGGGTCGTCTTGTTGTGTTTGTCTTGCTTGCGTCTTGTTCTAGGTCGGGTTACTAGTTTCTGTCTGAGCAGTCGGCCAGGAGCCTGTCTAATCTTCTTTCGAGGAGACATAAGACTAAACGCCTTGCTTTCCAGTGCAGAAATAGTAACCCTAACACCATGGACTCTTCCCTCTGTGTTCTTACTGTGCACCTCCAGTATGTCTTAATGTTTGTGTGGTGCGCCTTATGCCTATGGTCATATATTGTTGCAGTTCCTCATTGTGTGCCTTCAGTCTTCTTGTGCTGAACATCGTGGTTGCGTCTTGTTGGTCGTCGAGTGGCGACGTAGAGTCAGGTGTGTTGTTACTTCTACACGCGCGCACACACCTTACACAAAAAAAAAAAAAATCTGCACCTGTTATTAGAATGGTTGTCGTAACGAGGAGGACGTTACACATAAAATGTTAAGCTAATAAGGCATTCTTTATTACAGATTATGTACATGAATAAAAATAAATGAACATTTTATTAGCGTGTGCAGTCATGATTTGTCATTTTCAAAACAAGTGAAGTCCATTCAAAAAGTCAAGACTAAAATCAATTTCAATTGTTTATCGCTCGTTTCCTTTACAACATTTTGATTTTTAAAATTGTAGAGAAATGACCATATAAACATTGCAAAGTTAAGTCGCATGTATTGATAAATTATTTTAAGATACTACCTTTTAAAGGTAATGCTAAATGGAATATAATCAAAAGTTGAGATCCTTTTTATTAGTTTACTCATATTATCCTTGCTTGCTAGTTTTGAAAAAATGATCATATTAAAACGTTCTGCAATAAAGCTAAAAATAATAAGAAATTAAAGATATGACTTGAAGGGAAACACTTAAACATGATAAGCAAGGAAATAAGTAATGAAAAAGAAAACAAGAGAAGATTTCCCTGAATGATGATTTTCACATGTCCTGAAATTGACACCTTGTTGCACTTATTCAAATTGACAAAGTGAAAAAAAAAGAAAAAAAGAAAAATAAATCTAACCTATTCCTAATCTACTCTACACTAGTCTACTCTATAGGAACTAAGTGAAATTTAATTTCTGATTTAACCATTGAAGTAGCTCCAATCCTACAAATACAAAGAAATTTCCAACTAGTAAGATGGATTGAAGTATTTCAGAAACAAAAATAAACACTTCATACTTACCTTTACCTTTATGTTCTTCATTCTTACCATTATGTCGAAAAATTTTAATATATGAACCCTCTAGCCAATCTACAATTATGTCATGATATGGATCACAAAAGCATGGAAGAATGTAACTAAATTTAGAAAACTTGCCAACATTATGGGGACCTGACATAACCATCGACTAAGACCAAAGTGCCCCATTCTCCTGACAATTCTCCACATGTTCATGAATTTCTTTACATGGGGGATATGAAAAAACACGTCATGCTTACCTCCTAGATTTTCAATAAGAAACAAAGTAAGCACGACTTTACCATTACTCCGAAGATTTTTTAGATATGAATTCTCAATCCAATCTTCAATCCTATCATGAAACTCATAATGCAAATTATCACTTTGATGAGTTAGATCTACAATCGCTAAACACATCGTATGAGGATTCACTATAGAAATCGAATTTTTGGTTTGAAAAATCCTTTTGATGAGATGAATTGGTTCCAAATGTGCGGTAGAATCATGAGATTTTAATCTAATCAATGAATGAATATGAATTATGGAATCTTCGATCTCCATACAAAATGCATTGTCTTTTTCAGAAATCATTTGAGAAGGATCATCTCGCAATGTATATTTCTCTCTTGTGAATGATTGTAGTGAAAGAGCGTCAAATATGTCTTTATTATTCTTATGTTTAACAGTTTTTCCTCAATTTCTTATGTTTAACAGTTACATCACCAATACTTGATTTATCAAAAAGATCAGATTGTGATGGTGAATTGTAGAATAAAGTGGGTAAATTTTTATGCACATTGGAACCTAAGAAAATATCGAGATATAAAGAATAGAAAGAATTGTCAATAAGAAAATGAAAATATTATCTTGAGCAATGGTAATCAACAATGATATTACCAACACATTCCTCTTCACTTTCCTTAATTCTTTCACTTTGTTTTGATGACACGTCCTCAAACATAATACGTTCAACAAGATTTTTGAAAACAATTTCACGACATGTGTCTAATCTTTCTTGTAAACAAGGTGTGATTTGTGGATAAGGATTTAAGGTTTTTTCTTTAAATTGAATACCTATATCTCTAATCGATTCTATTAAAATATTAGAACACTTAAGATCATACTCATCACCTATGTTTCCTTCAGTAATTGAATTTGGGAACTAATTAGAGAAAGAGTTAGAATATATGCATGCACCTTTATTCACAATCAAATCATCTTCCACTATATCTACATTAGTAGAATATTGAATATGAAGTTGTTTGTAAGAAAGACTAGTTTCTTTGCCAGTAAAATTATTCTCAATTGGTTCTATCGCTCCTGATTGTTCAAAATTTTCTAACGGATCCATCTCATTTTGTAAACAAAATTCATCTTGCAAATTGATATTATGATTTTTATCTAATTCATCATTTTCAATTGAATCTTGTTGAATAAAAGGGGCACAGGAATCTAAAATACGATTTAGTACGAAATATAAATAATTTAGGCAAAACTTACAAAGAACATGGTTGATCTTTGTTGAAAACTATTCTTAAGATGAATCATTCTTGATTAGTAGAGCCTCAAATTCTTCACATAATTTATTGTAATCATAATCCTTGAAGGCATCTAAAAATTCATTCACAAACTGAAACCAATCGAAAATAGAATAGGCCTAAAAAAATTCAAACCATAACTTGATTCAACCTCTGAAAGTGAAAGAAAATAACCTTCATAAAATATTTAAATATATAATATTAAGCTTGATACTTATACCAAAACTTGTTAAGATGATCCTTTACAGATATATTTCCTTCACCATCAAATTGGAGTTTTGACAAGAGAGAAATTGTCTCATGAGGAATGTTAACTAATGGAAAATTGAAAGCAGATTCCCATACAGTGATTTGGGTAGGAGCCATCGATTATCATAGCAATGGAAATATTAACTCCAAATAGGTTAGCTTGTCATCTAACTATCCCTTAAGCACGTTTATGACATCAAAAAGGATAAATAATAAATCAAAATAATTACAGGTTAATTGCTAAATAATTAAATCAAATAATTTGAAACTAAAGCATTCACTCATTTAATTTTACCTTGCCCTCCTTCTAGTGCCATTTGTTGACAGACAATATTGACCACTCGTCAACTAAAAGGGAATAGTCTAGTATGAGGTTTAAGTGTAACCTAAGTAATTTAAGGTAACTGCCCCTGACAGGTTTAACGGCTTCGTTGGCCGATGAAAGGATCTATCTAATAAATAAATGAAAAGTTGCCTAAGATCTCAAGTGATAATTATCAGATTTCAAGTATTTACAATGATCTATTAGATTCAATAACCTTACACTTAATTACACAAATTCATAAATTTTACAAGTTGTACATGGGTACAAGATTTACTAGAAATCTTGTGAAAACAAGAATTTCAAAGTATGTAATGGAACTTAATCCCGGGAAAATCCAATCTAAACAATATCTATAAATAATAAAGAAAACAAATAATTCAAACTCCAATCGTACTGAAACAATAATATTCAATCTAAGCTAACAATCGAACTAAAATAAATGAGTTCGAATGTAATTTATGACAGGAATTATTCAAATGATCAAAGCATTTGAACTAAACCATTACAATTAAAAAATTACATTCAAACAAACCATACAAGAAAAATATGATAAAATACAATGACTAAACTATCCTTATCAGGAGTAGAGTTGCAATCTAATGGTTGAATCATCTCCTTCAAATATATGTTAGATTGTCCACCTGTAAAAGCAATTCTCGAAAAGACAATGTTGCACTTCAAGTCCAACAAAATTTTGGTGAAAGAAATTTCAACAAAATAGAGTAGATTTGATATAGATAAGGAAATGAAACAACTTTGAGATCAATCCTTTATGGAGAATAATAATGTATTATTTCAATTAACGAAACACATTTCATTAAAAAGAAATAATCAAACACATGTAATTTGCATAAGAAAAATCTATTACATTTTACACATGCATTTATCTATCAATCAAACAAAGAATTGATAAAGTTGAAATAACGAATGATATTTTTTTAAATATTAATCTTTGGGACAAGAGATACACAAATTAATATCATAACAATGTACTAATAAAACATGGACAAAATCCAAAGTTTCATTCTACAAATATATGAAAGGAATAAAATGAACACATAAATGAAAACAAATGATATTGTATTAAAAAAACTCCAAAATTACTCACAGAACAAAAGTTTGAAGCCAAATGAGGTTCATTGTCTTCCCATTACAATCCCAAGTCAGTTTGTTATTCCATGCTCCTCCTTTCTTCCAGAGCTCTAATCTTCTTTTCATAATCCCATACTACATAAACTAATTTAATTTAATTAATTTCATTCTAAACATCAATCTCTGATATCCCTGGGTCGTTCAAACAAAATCCAAATTGGAGGTTGACTGCAACACAAAATCTAGAAAATTCCATGTCACATATATGTCTGTATCTCCCAAATGGTTTTTCTTCTGGAGAAAATCCTCGCATTTAAGGTAAATCTCTTTGTTATGCAGATGGGTTTTCGATCGTTTATGTAAATGCGTTACCATTTTCCCAAAAATGAAGATTTGATTTTGACTCCTGAAAAGTAAATAGATTTTTTAGTTTTCTCATTTCAATCCTTTAGCAACTATTCTCCCAAAACCTGCAATTCCAACTCTCTTCCATGATCTGGACTATGAGATCTTGTAAACAAAACAATCAAAACAATTATTAATAGTACCAAACAAAATCAAACGTCTATTCATGCTAAAAAAAAATCAAACCCTAATAATAACAAAAATATTTGAGAATAACTATGGAATGTTCCATTATGTATTATTTTAAATCAAATATTTAATTATTAATATAATAAAACAATACAAAAAATAAAAATAAACTCATATCTATGCTTATTTTACAAACAAACTATAAACAAATGCACAAAAAATAATTGTTAAATCACTGGACAACTCTTGGGACAAGTTTCTCTTCCCATCGGCAAATGGGTAACTCATGTTATTATTGTCACTCACCTTGACCACTTTTACATTTAATTGATCGTAAACAATGTGATTCTCAATTGTTTTATTAGCCACATGTCTTAAACATAATGTAAGATGTAATCAATTTAGTTTTTTGAATTATGTGGTTATTAAGATTGGTCATTAAAACAAATAATTGCAATAAATTTGCATAATGACCAAGTAATAACAATAATTACTTGAAAACCATGACATGATAGTAATAAGAACTTTTATAGTAATGACCTT
The DNA here is from genome assembly GCA_010110895.2 of Picea sitchensis. NCBI lineage: Eukaryota > Viridiplantae > Streptophyta > Pinopsida > Pinales > Pinaceae > Picea > Picea sitchensis. The sequence continues at coordinate 99,925 of SNQJ01S0007790.1, read as the reverse complement.
TGTAATGTCATGCAATTCAAATGAAAGGTCCAAATACATAACGCAAATTTAACCATTGTTCATAGCTTTAAGTCACAATAAGGATTATGACCTTTAAGGCTAAGACCAAAGCAAGTCATGTCTTGATTATTAATATAAATCTAGTTCTCTAACTCATTCTCAAATGAGATCATTCCTTTTTGAAATACCATCAAATAGTATTAGGAAAACAAGAACAAGTGTATAAAACCAATAATAAATCTATTCTTGGATTCCATTTTTGAATCATAGTTTTTATTCATTAACCAACAAAGAAGCCCTGAAAATAAAAACATGTTATGAAACCATTTGCTAATCATTGAAAGGAATCACAAAATCCTTCATACTCTCGTTTTAAATTTTCGTGTTAAAAATCGAGAAAATCAAAATGAAAAATAATAGATATAAGAATGAAGAACCAATGTTAAAGTCACTTTCAATAGTTATCATATTCAACGTAATAATTTACACTGGAAACATTTAAATCACAAAATATTCACACAATTCAAAGCAACCCACTCAAATAAGAAAAAATCAGAAAAAATGATAAAAGGACTATCAAAAGACCAAAGATCCAATCGATACAATTTTGTGAAGTTATTACATTGAAATCTATCCATCACACCAAAATAATCCATAAAATCATCTTCTCAGATCAATTAAGATAGAGTCGGATGTCATGAAAGTGGTATTTTTGAATGGTCAAGGGGGTCTCCTTGAATGTGTCCTTGAATTTAAAAAAAAAAAAAAATCAAGGGGGGGATTGTTGGGGGGACAACAAGTCCAAAAAATAATACCAAAAAAGCATTAATAATTGATATCATTTACAATTATTCACATTGAAACGCCTGAGCTAATCCTCAATGAAGAGTTGCTTGAAAAACCGCCAAATCTAGATGTTGAAAATTCTAGAAAATCTCATCGTGTAATCATGTGAGCCAAAATTTATGTCATTTGTTCACTGATATGAACTCTAGTATGATGAGAGAGAACCAAGAGAAGTGAATCAGATGCAAGTCTGACACATCCCTGAAAATGCTTGAAAATTCAATCAAATGTCAAGCTACAATGTAGAAGGATCTTGTTGTTCTCTGCTAGGTCCAATGGCCATCTAGGTGAACCAAATGTCCATATCATTTCTCTCAAAATCAACATCCTTGTGTATGATTCAATTTAAATTCATTAAACTATAATTCTTCCAAATTCTACCATTTACAAACTGAATTTTCCCATCTGGCATATTTGTTGTCGAAACTTTCGGTCTGACAATTATCTTCAATTCTATCATCAATTCCCCCCTTTGTTAGCTGAAAGGAGAGACCACAAGTGGTTTCACGAACCATCTTCATTGGATTTTTGAAATCCCCCCCTTAAGGTGCAGAAGAGTTAAAATATATAATACTGAGTTAAAACATAGTGTGAGACTTTTTCAACCGCCTCTATTCGCACATGGGAACAATTTATGCAAGAATTTTTGTGTGCATTTGAGAATTATTATTATAATGGATTGTGTAAAGAAATTCTACAACTTAAGAAACAAAAAAATGAATCTTAAGAACACTTTTCTTTAAGGATTATGCATACTTTATGTATATTTCATTTGGATGATGTGCCCTCTATTATTGAATGACTTATATATTTAATTTCTCTTTCTAATGAACAAGATCATCCAGTGAGTGACAAATCATAAACATGTCGTGATGCTAGTTTTCATGTTGATTTGGATTCACCTGAAGATGTTGAGGATACCAATGATTTGGTTCATCAATGTATGTTTGGATATTTCTTCACTATGGGGATATAGATCAGAAAGAACATTTTCTTTTGGAAGAGGTATATATATCATCCCACCATTACATTCCCTCAATCTTTCCTAGTGATGAAAAATAAACCTCTTCTGTAGTAAAATTGAGTTCATATTTTTTGTAGTTGACATAGAGGAAGGATTTCCTACTGATAATGAGACACTTGGAGTTACACTCATGGTTATGTCAGGTTATCATTTTCCTACTTCGTCTTTTTCATCAAAGGAGAGGGAAGATGAAACTATAGAGAAAGATGAAGAAAATTGCCATGTGCCTGAAAATCTGACAGTGACCTTAGGAATGGATCAGATTAAGTCTAACATATGTGTTCATGATTGTGGTGTGGAACACTCTTTTCTTAATTTGACTGAAGAGAATCAAAAATAAATTCTTGGGGTCACCATTATAGACCATCTTGTCGATTGTCTCCCCAAGAACATTATTAAAGCTTCTTATTCTGGAAATTATTTTGTTTTTCTCTTATCTTTAACTAATAACAATGAACATGAATGTTTCTTGCATAAAAAAAATCTATTAGATCAAGACATGAAAGTTGATCAGTTAATTGAGGAATAAAATTTAGACACACAAAACATGACACCTCCCTCATAAATAAATAAAGTGGAATTAATTTCTATTGTTCATGATTGTTGTATTGATATATATTCTTATAGATTTCCTAAGAAAGATCAAGCAGGTTTTCCTATAATTACCAAATCATTTATTGAGCCTTCTTATTCTGATTTTTTTGTGATTTTCTTCTATCTCCTAACCATGAGTATTTTTCAGAAGATATTTCATGTTTACATATTCTAAAGGAGAAAAAAAACAATGTTGATTAGTTAACTCAAGGAGAATAAATAAACACACAATGCATAAAACTTTAAGTACAAAAATTTGTGTCTTGCTCAAATGAGATGAGTAATGTGAAGGATAGAATGGTTGATTGTGAAACAATGCCTTATGTGGTATTTATAGATTCACAACAGAAATTGGACCTAGGTGTGCTAATGGAATAAGTGATGCCATTCAAAGAGACTACTATTGAAAATAATTCTCTTTCTAAAGAGGCATTTCATTCTCTTACATATTATACTTTCTATTCTTTGTACCCTGATCTTTTGATGATTGTATTGTACATGAAACTATTCAGGATCCTATTCAAACTCATTCTACATGGCCAAATCTCAATAAATTACAATATATTCATAATGTACATATATAATATGGAGAGGATGCAACTCGTTCATGGGAATCTTGTAGTTTTCTTCCTTATCAGCCTTTTGCTTGTGAAGAAGAGAGTGTTATAACAAACATGTTTCTAAATAAGTCTTTTGTTGATTTATCTACATTCATGAATTATAAAGATTCTTGTTGTTGTTTTTGTTGTAACCAACTGGTTGAGAGTGAGGCTAATAAATGTAATCAAACAAACAATATTAGTGGTTTCCACCTATACATTGATGATATATCTTCTATAATGGTAAGAAAATCCAAGTTCACAGCATTTAGTCACAACATCCCATCTCAAGTTGTTGGTTTACTTCCAAATTGTGAACTTTACCCAGGGAATATTTCTATTGAGCCTTATTTCAAATGGTTGACCTATCTCATCCAACTTTATGTCCTGATTTTTCACTGAAAATGTGTTTTCTGGGGATGTTCTTAACTTATACCATGTTCTTGGGATTACAAGCTTATATCTCAAATTGATTCTTCTTTTAATGTTCAACATAGTTTTATTTTTATTTTTCTCTCAGTATAGTTTATTTACTTTATTTATTCTTATATGTACATAATTTTACTTCCTTCTTTGCTTAATTTTTCAACCATGGTAGTGGGGTTATTCCTTCATCCCATCATGTGTGAATGATAAAATCATTGGAATGACTAGAATTGATAATAAAAAAGGAAGTGAATACATTTGTGAAAAATATCAATGCAATTTTTTAGTTTTAAAATCTTGTATTTTCAAAATCATATTTCATCAAGACCTTATTATTGACACTAAACTTAAAGGGTGTGAATTATTGAATTCATTCCATTTTTTTATCCTTGAGAATTTCAATAATTTAAATTATTGTCACCCTAAAAGGTTCATTTTATTGGAATACAAAGCTTGATTTGATATCAGTTTCCTTGATCATTGTTCTTCACAATATTGTTGATTTTGATTTCCAGATTATGTACTTGGTCTTGAAAATCATTCTTGCTTGGTTTTATTTTGTATGGAAAGTTTATCTAGTGAATATTTTTCCCTTATTTAAATTACTAGAGTTGTAAAATAAATTTTTTGGTATATATCATTTGTACTTTGTTGATTTCTCCCATGTTGCCATGTTCCTTGCTTTGGTGTCTGGCATTTTCAGGTTTAGGTTTATTTTAGTTTTATTTTATTTTCTTTTTGTTTTTCATGATCGGTTTAGTTTCAACACTTGCTTTCTGATTATACACATTGTTTTCACCTCTTATTTTGAATGTTGGTGTTCCCTGAGCTGATTTGAATTCTTCTTTTAGCCTGAGGATTAATCCTTGAGTGTGAGTGTGGAGCAGGTCCAAATCTAGTCATACACTGAAGACATTCTTAAAATTCTTGGTATTCATGGGATTCTCAATATTCTATAACCTTCATGAAGTTTATAAATGTGTATAATGACTGATAGTTGTGGTGGAACACATGTGCTTACTGAGCATACCACGATAATTCATAAGTAGAGGAAAGTGTCTATCTTCTATTTTCTTTGAGCTCCATGCACCTCACATTTGTAAGATGACTACTACTATGATGGTTCTTCGGGAGACCTATGGGTTAAAATTAAATGCATGTCATATACTTAGCATATCAAAGCAACTCTAGTATCACCCCACTTCCTATACACCAAATTGTACATGCAATACTTATATATAAATCTAATAGGGTGAACATAATGTAAAATAAAGGAAGTTGAAAGCATTATTAATAGTGTGGGAAGTACAAGTAAACTTGTCGTGGCTATTGACGATTTCTAGCAGTGGGGCTATGCTTGTATGGTACTGGGGTAACTTCCTCGAGACTATGAATGATTAATGGTAGAAAAGAAATGCTAGGAAAATAGGGATGAGGAATACACTTATGCAGATGTATTCTTGTTATAAAAAGTGAAAACCCATGGTTAAACCAAATCCAATCATAATTTTGTAGACAGTTAAATAAACTACCTCACTAATTGGCTATTTGAAAAGGGTATGTTATATAACTACTACTTGAAATTTTGTTTTATATCTTTTAGAAATTTTGGCATCATTGTGGTACATATAACCTTTGGAAAATTATCTGCATTTTTTGGAGCTTGTTCTTAACATTCAGATTGGAAATAAAGGCCTAGAGTTTTGTTGACAAGGATATATGGTTCTTCTAGTGTGTCACCATTTGTTGTGGCCACAAAAACACCCCTTTTATTTTTATTTTAAAAGGAAATGGGGCCCCTACCAAAATTTGAGCACTACTGCCTAATCCACTACTACTATGAGCCTACTAAATATTTGGTATGTACCTTGAGGGGGTTAAGGGTTTAGATCTTTATTCATTATTAATATTTGAGGAGGTTTTTCGTGATCAATAATCTCTTTGATCTTATAGTCAAATGTTCTTCATTATACCTTTGAATTATGATGCTTCTTTGATCCTTGTGTGATAATATTGACAAGTTGTATTTTGAACCTTTTTCATTAATTGGTTTTAATCAAATTAAAAGTATTTGTTGATCCTATATGATTGTAGGGTTTAATGCTCTATTTTATGACTTGAAGAGGATTTGATTTTAAGGATCTCTTGTTTCCTTGTGCATTGGCTTGTATTATGATCTAACTGCATCATTGAGAAGTGAATGGTTGGATTGAATGAAGAGCATATTGTGACTATGCATATTGTACCTGATGTCCTGATATCCATGCTCAATCTCTCACAATTTAATCAAATTCCTCAATTTAAAATCCATAACTAGAGACAGAGGATATTTAATCTTTTTCGAGAGTTTGAGATAGTATTTTCGATTATATACAAGAAAGTAAATCATCTTTACAAATCTTTCATGACATTTGGTTTACAGTAGCATATTTTTCATAAAATTCCAAGGAATATAGATGATTTCTTCTACAAAATTTCCTCTTTTCGTTTATTTTTACAAATATTTCATGACATTTGGTTTACAGCAGAAAATTGTTCATAAAAGGCCAAAGGTCATAGATTATTTCTTCTACAAAATTCCTTCTTTTATTTATTTTCGTGAAGGGACTAAGCCACTTGGACCTTCATAGGGGCATGAAATCCCACTAAATGGATGTTTTTCCCCACACATTGGAGGCATAGGATGATGAATGTTGCACCTTGCATGATGTCCACAACACATGAATGAGGCTCAGAAACATGAAGATAAGGGGATGTCACCCTCCTATGCCTAAATTTTCCTCTTTGGTAGCATGACATCACACTTTTGAGGGGGCATTTGGCACAATTGGTGCACTTAGTGGTGGTGGGGGCTTGAAGCCCCACATTATAGCTTGATTTAGGGATGATGTGGCACCTTCCTAGCTTGACGTCCTAGAATTTTGAGGCTTAGCTTCACAAGTTCCACCTTGGAGAATATCTTTATGGGCTTACATGCCATCGTTTTGTTATTTTTTATCATTTTGTAGCTTTTGTGGGTAAAACAAGCAAAATTGTTTGCTAATTAAGCATTGTAACTTTGGTTTTAGCCTAAAATTAAGAATTTAATTGTAATGTGGATAAACTATGAATTTGGTTTTCTATAAATAGAGGCAATTCATTTTCAATTTTATAGAACTCATCACTTGATAATAATACTTCTTGGACCGCAAATTCATCCCTCATGGAGAATTCGCTATGTTTATTTTCATGCACAAATGCGGTGCTACTTGCTTGTTGATCATTTTTAATAGTGTGTTATCTTCTTGGAGGCTTGTGGTGAAGTATTGTGAGGTATTTATTGGTTAATTAAGGTGTTTTATCCATCTATTTTTTGTCTATTAAATATTTTTTTGTAATTGTATGGTAATGTTCTTAGTAAACTCAAGATTTGTTGGAAAAAACCCTAGGAGGAGTAAGAGTGTTTAAACCCTCCATAACTCACAATATTTCTTCATATAGATAATAGAATTCAAGTTTTCCTTCGATTAGGAGTGTGTAGACCCTTGAAGTAAATCCGAGCTACGGTTTTATTTCTAGGGAGTAAGAGGATTTACACCCCTAGAAACTCTAAACCCTAGTTTTGTTTTTGACTAATGAGTTCAACAATTTAGAAGGAGACGTTTTAGGTGCTATAAAGGTTTACCCCTAATCCCTCTCCACTTATCCTATTAAATTAACTTTATATCCAAGTAATATACTCCATTTACCCAATAACAATGCACTAATATTTGCATGGGAGATCATAAATTGTTGCATTGGTAAATGTGAAAATTGATGGTTTGGAATTGTTCAAGTTGGATTTGAATTTTACATGATTTAGACTCTATTATGATTCAAGGGAATATTGATTAGTCAAGTGGCTAGTTTGATGTAATAAACCTTAATATACATCCATTAGGGTTTCTGCAAAACACTCTTTCTCATATAATTTCTCTACTTTACTACCACTGAAAATCACTTGTAATCTGTGATAATCAATCTACTAATAAAGACCCATTGTTTGGGTGGTTTACTTGTTGATTTTAGTGGTTATAATTTTCTGTTGAAAAACTTTTCTACAGCCATAAGGCTGTCATAATCATTTGTTGATAAAACTCTTTTACAACCCTCTTTTGACATCAAAATCTTGGTTTAGGAATTGGAAAATTGTTTACTAATTGCAAGTTTTCTTGTCCAATATCATATGTTGATTTTGATGGTCTAATTTGAAGATTTAATAGTTCTCTTTTTTCTCATATATAATTTGTATATGCTGCAACTTTGGGACAAGAAAAATTCTTTATGATTTCCCTCTTGTCTCGTAGCTTATTTTAGCACATATTGTCTTAGTTTGGGTTGCCTAACATATGTTTTGTAAGTACTATCAATTGGAATCATTTCCTTAGCTTATACCCATCCTCCATAAAGCCTCAAGATATTTTAATCATGACCTATAGGGGTGGTTCCTTCGGCTCTTGGACTCTCCCCTTGCAATCCCCCTAGGGTCACCCAAGAATCCTCCCTTGTGTTGGAATTGTTCACCAATAAAACAAGGGGGATATCTATTGAGGTGATAGTGATAGGTGTCCAGAGTTGTGCCACACACTTGTTTCTTGCGTTGGGATTTTCCCAAACCGTTATCACCAAAAAATTGCTCAGACAAATATAGACAATGGATGAAAACCCAACATGGCATACTACGAATAATTATGGAAGGACCACATTCAATTTGGAAATATACCCACAAATCTATGCAAAAAGATCTTGAATTTTCGTGCACATTCAACAAAGTTAGCATGTGCACATCCACGCGAGCTAACACAATGTACATTACAGGGATGATTTTAGGGGCTAAATTTCGCTCATGGGCTAATTTTCCATGGTTTTTCCAAAAAATAGATTCGTTATTTTAAAAATAATTTGCCCAAATTTTATAGCATAAAATTGTTTTACCTTAAAAATCACCAAAATTTTATAAAAACTATATAAAATCCTTAGAAATTTGAATATTTTTACAAAAATATCGCCAAACATTTATAGTTGGCATATAAAGGATTAGTGAGATTCAGCAAGTTTTCTACATTTTAAAATAAATTTCCATCCTTAAAATCATCCTTGATGTACAATGCACATAGTGTGTGGTCTGTGCGACTAACATTCAAGAAACCTGGGTGGATGCGGGAACAATGCATTGATGATTTTGGTCGGGCCTCAACCACTTTCGTGATGAAGTAGATCTTGACCATACCCCAAAATCTCCCTAAAATTTCGCCTTGGGATCACTGAAATGGATGGGAGGTACCTCCAAAGGCCTCCCATTCACACTTGTAACTAGTTAAAAAATATCTTTCTATCCTCCTATAAATAGAATATCAATGTATGCAAAAAAGAAGAAGAATCCATAGCATTTTTATGTTGTTCAAAATTCTCTTGGAGAAAACCATCTTTCCCTTGGGCCATTAGTTTTGATCTAGTGTAGCATTGAGCAAGCTTTACACCTCTTGTGAAGCTAAGCTTTGGGTATTTTTCACCATTGTAGACTCACCATTGGAGAGTGATTATCAATCACGTGGGTTGGGGCATTACATTCTCATCACCATTTCCTTGGCACACAACAACTCACATGTTGCCCTTGGCTGGGGAATTACACTCTTATCACCATTTCTACAAAGCTATCCCTACCATAGACCAAAATATTGAATTCCACTGACACCTCCATCCTCAAAATATGTATGTTGTCACATCATCCCCTACTTTGCAATTTTACACCTTCTGCATAGTTTACCTAAATATATGGTTGTCCCCCTGACACCAGATTTTGTTTTATGGTTGTTGCCATCATCTCGTTTTCCACAACCAAGGGAAGTTCTTGTGTCCCCTCTAGTTTGAGCTTTGTCCATGTCACTAGTTCATCCATAATAGTTCTTGATACCATTTTGATTAATCGGATGTCAAGAATCCCTTTGCTTCTTGTAGTCACGTCACCTTATGTGTTGACATCAACACAAGTTTCCAGGAAGATGGCAGTATATTGGCTCTCATTCCACTATCAATGAGAAGTCTCAAACAAGAGAGAAAGATTCATCATTTCTTTTTGATGTCGTTGATCCCCATAACATTCTACTCCAACAAAGTTTCATGTTATGGTGGGTCTTATTATGTGATCATTGCAGTTTTCAGTAGTCGTCGAAGACCTCTGAATTTGATAGGCCATCAATGCCCTCGAGTCATTCACCACTTGATTCAGAGCTACTTCATTCAACAAAATGGTCATATGTTGTTATTAACACCCCCGAGGGCGATGAAAATATCCACTTCATCAAAAAAATTAGTGACACTCATATGTTTTTGGTTTCATGACACGAGCATGGGGCATGCCTGCCTCGTTTGTACAAAGTTATAGCTTTACATTTCCATTTTCGAAGAATTTTGACACTACGATGAATCCCCTCTTCCTTCGATGGGATGCTTTTACAATCCCTCTTAAACAACAACTACAACTCTCCTATTGTTACAACAATTTCAGTAGAAATAAACATTGATGTATTTTAGCTAAATGTATGCTCCTAAACTCACACATCAGGGGACATCTGTTATCACCAAAACAATTCTCATACAAATACATATAATGGATGAAAATCCCAACACAACATACTACCAATAATTATGGAAGGATCACATTCAATTTGGAAAGATACCCACAAAACTATGCAAAAAAATCTTGAATTTTTGCACACATTTAGCAAAGGCAACACGCGCACATCCACGTGGGCTGACACAATGTACAACTTGCAAAGTGTGCAGTTTGCGTAGCTGACAATCAAGAAACCTGTGTGGATGTGGAAATGGCACATTGATGATTTTGGTCGGGCATCAACCACTTCTGGGATGAATAAGATCTCGACCATACCGAAAAATCTCCCTAAACTTCTTCCTTGGGATCACTAAAAGGGATGGGAGGTACCTCCAAAGGCCTCCCATTCACACTTGTAACTAGTTGAAAAATATATTTCCATCCTCCTATAAATAGAGGATCATTGTATGCAAAAAAGAAGAATCCATAGCATTGTTATGTTGTTCATAATTCTCTTGGAGAAAGCCATCTTTCCCTTCAGCCATTAGTTTTGAGCTAGTGTAGCATTGAGCAAGATTTACACCTCTTGTGAAGTTATCTTTGGGTATTTTTCACCATTGGAGAGTGATAGCTCTAGTTTTTTAGGGATCAAAGGACCCTCCCTTAGAAGGAATTGGGGATTCAGTGTCCCATGTTTCTCCTCTTGGTGCACTCAATTCTAAGATCCAGTTCTATTGGGTAACCATTTCATGTGCTCAATTTCATGCATCACTTGTTTATTTTAGTTTATTTTGTTTCTTATTCTTAGTTTCTATTTGATTGATTTGTGTTTTTGTTTCTAACTTGGAGGTCCACTAACTTGCTAATCATCTTTCTGTTATGCCTTGTTAGCTTACAAGGGTGGTTAAGGGACTCTCTTTTGCTCACCCTTGTGACAAAAGAACCCAAACAGTTTGGTGACCATACTGGGTATTGGAATCCAAATTCCTTCTGAAGTAGGCTATTAGATTTGGTAATCTCCCTTTCCAATGTTTGCAGGGTCCAAAACTGACCTAGTCTACCCTTCAGACACTTCAATTCATCCATGTGTTGGTTGAATTCATTTCAAAATTGTCAACCAACCATTTTTGTGCATGTGCATGAGTTCAAGAAGAATAAACACATTGACCGGGAAGAACCGCGCAACTTTTCTACCGGAAAATTCATGCAGACTGTGCGGTTGTCGGGCTCAAACCCGCGTGGATCCATGCAATTGTGCAATTTAGTTTTTTTTAGTAGCTTAGATTTATTTTATGCACTTTGTAAAAGCCACAAAAAGAAGGCTTGGGATTCATTCTTTCATATATAACTTAGTCACACATAGAATTCGAGGGGTATTAAAAAGAACTGTAGTATATTTTGATTTCCTTGGTTGCCACGTATATGGCTTAAATTTTAGCATTTGAATTTCATTAAAATATTTTATTTTACAAAAAAATCACATTAATTCGGGACTAGAAGACTATTTAGACAATCTTGGAGAATGCTCTTTCCTTGCACCCTTGTGTGACCTTGGAAATCATAAAAAGAGATTTCTTGAAGAAACCTTCATCTCCCTTTAAAATTAATCATTTTAGGGGAGGCCAATACCTCCTAGTTTGCTCATTTTTTGCAACTAAATATATCATTTTAGGAGAGGCCAATCCCTATTTAGTTTTCTTTGTTGAAACATAATCTAAAAGGATTGTAAGGTCCCATACATTCCCACATGTGCACAATCTTAGCATAGTTTCAAATTTCTAGAGAAAACAACCTAGGAATTTTAAGGATTTTGTAAGGGCCCATACATGCCCACATGTCTACAATATAGGATAGTTTCAAAGATTTATTAGATTAGAAAACATCTTAGGGAGATTAAAGCTCAGAAGTAAGGACCCACATGTCCACCATGCTAGTTACTTAGGGATTTTTCAATTTTAGCAAGGATTGTTTGTGAAATCTAGTAAGTTAGAAGTAAGCAACAATTGTAAAGGACCGAACGATGTCCACATGCCAAAAAATTTCTCACTTAACTTATTAAAATTCATTACTCACCATCACTTCTTGCACACATCACATATTCAAAAGTTTTTTTATTAGATACTCGAAACCACAGTATGATCTTCTCCCTAGCAAACTGGGAGGATAAGAAAGGATTCATTTGTTTAGTAAAAATAGTTTTGTGCACACTACTTTTAATCAATGAGACTGGCCCATGAATCCAACCTCACAGCCCACTTTCACATCCTAAAAGAAAACCATAATCAACACATTTTCTAACCTCCACAAGAGGAACACCAAAATAAAATTGTAGTCTAAGTTACGATTTTGGGGATAGGTATCCAAATAACTCCCCATTATCCTTTTCTCATTGAAACTTAGAAAGTTGTGAAACAAGGTACCAAAATCCTCTTAATCAAGAATTCCTACACCATAAGGTAGGGCGAAACTCATGAAGGTTCAAAGGTTAAGGTATAGTTGTTATGTGCGTTCCTCCTTGGGTCACCCAACCCTTGGAAATAATCCATCCTATGACAGATTTCTGAGGTCGAAAATCTAAATGTCATGCTTAATAGAGGTAGCTTAGTGGCCAATTATAGGTTTTATCTACCCAAGTGGCGGTTGTGGGCTGCAATCACACCTTAATCAGATTTTGAACAACTGTTGGGAAATATCGCCAGTCCTTCTAGGATACACACCCTTCACCCCTCATTATAATTGATTATTCATACCTTCACTAGCTCCTCTTCTGGTGCATTCATGCCCCAATGTTGAGTGCTTTTGGAAGGCCCAGTGCTTTTTGAGAGGAAGGACGATATGTCTATTAGGACACGTGTATTTTATTTTATTCCCCTACATGGATAAAACCCAAAACCATCTTACATTGTTACTTTTTTATGTATTACTATCGTTTATTGATCACATATAGCTTTCAAAATATTGTTGCGATAGTCCACATTTACTGAAGCACTTATTCATTTATTCTTCTCACTACCACTTGCACACATATACATATAGCCCAAAACCATAGCAGAACCAAACCATCCCCATCATTCCAGACATCTGAAAACCTCCCCCCAATGTCGGGAGGTGTTCCCAATTTGGCCGACACATCAGTACAACCAGCACACACACCAGTGAGTGCCATTGTTTTCGGATTAGATTTTCTTGGGTCCACCTCACTCGGCACCACTATCCAGAACAATCCACCCATATAGTATCCTTTCCTCTCTAGGAATTGGCTCTCCAACCATCAACCACCATGGTAGGACCACAAAACCTGTCATATATAACCCCATCCTCTTCTTCCCAATTAGGACAAACTTGGTCCCCCTTGTTGATTAAGGTTGGTTGTCATTGATGTCAACCCTTGAAGAAAGCCCTGTAGCACAAAGGTTGGTTAATGGCTTGATGTAAATATGACTCATTATTTTCTTGTCATGGTTGATAATAAGTAGAAATCGATGAAATCCAAAGTGGTCCTCTTACGGTGAAAGCCCTCACGGGAAGACGCTTTGCGGATTGAGTTATCCTAGAAGTATGGTTAGAGAACCCATGCTTATTTGTGGAATAATGATATGAATTCCAATGAATTTTCCAGTTAAACTATCCTATATGGATAGTTCTTATCATTCCATTTCTGGTGGTATGTGGAACATCACATAACTCCTCACGGTTAGAGAGTTATGGCCATGAGAAGTTGGAGAACCCAGGTTTGGGTAATGAACCCAAGTTTGTTTGATGGATAATGGCATGAGTTTTGATATATTTTCAGGTAATTATATTCTATATGGATAGTACATTTCATCCATTTCTGGTGGTATGTGGAACATCACATAACTCCTCGCGGTTTGAGATTTATGGCCTTACAAAGTTGGAGGACCCTCATATGTCATCTAGAAGCCCCAAAAGGTCAAAGTAGTCAAAGTGGTTTAAGAGATTTTAAAAGGTAAATAATAAAGTGAAGTGATGAGTTTACTATAATTCAAATTGAATACAAAATAAATTAATTCAATAATAAATTTAATGGATAAATTAGAAGTGGGTTAACCCTAAAATAAGGAAAGTGGGCAAAGTGACCTAGAAGATGTTTTTAAGGAAGCTACTTGGAGAGTATAAATAAGAGGCAGGGATCTCTCATTTAATACACACTTGATAATAATGAATACTTATAGGTGTCTGAGGTAACCAAAGGATATCTAAGCCGAATTTCTGAGGAAAGTGAAGAAAATAAGGCCGAAATTCAAGGAAGGATAAATTCTCTTGATGATGCTTTCTAAGGTATGTTTTTTTCAGGTCATCTCACCATTTTCGCAATATCTTTTTTTCTAGAATGATTCATATAGTTAAATTTCTATTCCATTGAGGAAACATATCCAAGTATCTATGGTAAAAAATTCATCTTGTGGGTCGTTGTATTTTTGGAGTTACACTCTGTGTAAAATAGGGTTTGTGGCTAGTCTTGAAACTAGTCAAAAATAGGTGTTTTGGGTAAAAACGTCATAACTTCTTCATAAAAGATCCAAATTCAGTAAGACCAAATGTGTTGGTTATATTAAAGTATGTAGTATTCTATTTAATAGTTTCATATCAATTCAAAAAAATATTTCGTGCGTGGAACGCTCTACAAGGTCGCTCTCTAGAATAAGCCAGAATTCAGCAAGGTGTGCCATTTTTTTCATAAATCATTTTCTGAGAGGTTCCAAGTAGTGACACTTGGAGGAATTGCATAAAAAAAATTGAATAACATTTCATATCAGTTTCATATCTTTATTCATTACAAGTACAAAGTTATGATTATTTCAAGTTAGGGTTGTTGACTAATCCACAACTAGTCTTGTGAGACTAAAGAAACATTTGATGAAAATGCTAGTCTCTTGTTGTTAAAGTTAAGGAAGGTTTGAAGGTATGTGATAATATACAATAGGCGTATTACAGAGTTACAAATAATATTTGGATGATGAAATTGATGAGGTCTTTTGGTTGAGGTACAAGTTGGGTACATGGTTGAGACAAGTAGTTGATGAGTTGGCACATACATGAGGTGTATAGTTGATGATGTTGGTACATATTGATGATTCATATTTGATGAGTACTTGACACATGATTGGTACATACTTGGTACATGTTTGATGCACTTTTTTATGGTACAGGTTAATTACAGATTTTTTGGTACAGGTTGGTTCATGGTTGATGCACTTGTTTATGGTACAGGTTGATTACAGATTGTTTGGTACAGGTTGGTGCATGGTTGATGAACTTGTTTATGGTACAGGTTGATTACAGGTTGAGGTACAGGTTGATGCATGGTTCAGGTTTATTGGTACATTTTTACAGCGGTATATCTCCTAGTGATAGTGTGACAGTGGTTCCATCATTCTAATTCTACTTCAGGGAAGTTGGATGGGGCAAGGACAGGTGGTTGTAGCCACCTTCTGGTTGTAGCCGGAGAACATAGGGGGTTGTAACATTCTTCTGTTTGTAGCCATAGAATTGGGGATTTGGACCTTCCCTCAGGTTGTAGCCTGAGAAACTAGGGGGTTGGAGCCTCCTTCCAGTTGCAGCTGGAAAACAAAGGAAGTTGGTGCTTCCACTGAATGTAATTCTTCAAGACATATAAGATAAAGCATTATGTGGTTTTATCCTGATTTGGATTTCCACATAAAACACTAGTGTATTGTGTATGTGTGTGATCGTTCATTTCTTATTGCTCATTATTGGATAATAATTCTACATTGATATAACACTTGGATTATTTGGAAAAAAAAGATTATAATTACGTTATTACTGATTCACCCGCCTTCTCAGTAATCCAACAATTGGTATCAAAGAAGGTTTCTTTAGAAATCAGTTTAACCACTGAAAGGTAGATCATGGAGAGTACCATCTCATATAAAAATGGAATACCACACTTTGATGGACAAAAGTATGATTTTTGGAGCATAAGGATGAAGACATATATACAAGCACAAGGGTTTGAAATTTGGCAATCAATTATAGATGGATACACAGTACCAGTAGTTCCACCAACAAATGACAAAGCAGTGAAACTTGGTTAGAATAATTCCAAAGATAAAAATGCACTTTTGAATGGTCTCAGTGAAAAATTATTCACCAAAGTTGCACATTGTAAATCCGCCAAAGAGATTTGGGACAAGCTTCGAAGTATTTTGGGACAAGCTTCGAAGTATTTATGAAGGAGATACAAAATTCAAAGAAGCAAAACTTCAAACTTATAGAGGTCAGTTCGAACAACTAAAAATGAAGGAAGATGAGAATATTGTAGCCTACTTCTCAAGAGTTGACAAAATAGTGAATGCAATCATAAGATTGGGAGAAGAAATTGAAGAATATGTAATTGTTCAAAAGGTACTAAGATCTCTTCCTATGAAATTCAAACCTAAGATATCAGCACTAGAAGAAAGATCGGATCTGGACTCAATAAGCATGGACAAGCTGCATGGAATATTCGCAGCATATGAAATGAGAACTGAAAAGGAAAATCCATATGTAAAAGAATTAGCCTTCAAAGAATCCAAAAGATCAAAGAAAAAGGAACAAGAATAATATAGCAGCTACAGCGACATCTTGGAAGATGATGAAGAAGTGGCCAACTTCGTCAAAAGACTGAACAAGGGAACCAATGGTAGGTATAGAGGTAAGCTTCCTTTAATTTTTTTTAATTGTGATGGTATTGGTCATTTTGCTAACAAATGTCCTCATAAGAAAAAGAGAAATGATGAAGGTTACTCAAAAGGAAAACACACATATAAAGGAAAAAGAACTACAAAGTAAGATTTCAAGAAAAGATTATGCATCATAGAAGACATGTCATCATCAAATGAAGATGAAATCAGTGACAGAGAGACAAGATGAGTTATATTCATGGCAGTAAAAGATTCTGACAAATAAGACTCTTAAGAAGAATATGAAGAAGCCGAAGAAGGATATGAAGAAGTTGAAGACGAAATTGAAGAGGCAGAAGTTGACTATCAAGAAGAATTAGTGTGTGCCATAGAAGTTATCAGAAGAGAAAACAAGAAAAACAAGAAACTACAAGCAGAACTAGACAAGAAAAATGACACTTGAGAACTAGAACAAATGATCACAAGATTGAAGGTTCAAATAGAAGAAGATAAAAGAATTGAAGAAGCACTCAAAGAACAACTAGAATAAAAAGACAAGATCATTAGAAACTTGGAAGCAGAGATTGTCACACTAAGAAAGGATATTCAAAAGAAAAATATGCAAAATAGCTCAAAAGTTCTGGATGACATTATCAACAGTAAAAAATCTCATCTTGACAAGTCTAGACTTGGATACAGTCAGAAAGAAAAGGGATCAATCTCCAAAACAACAAATCAAGAAACAAATCCAAAAATCTATGTAGAAATAATCAAAGGGGATAGGAAGATGTACAAGGAAGATTACAAGGACACTCCTCCACCGAGAAGATTCAAATTTCAGAATCAACAACAAACAGATAGGCGTCAAGAAGAAGAAGGATTCATAAGAGCACCTTCTTTCAAAAGATCTTCAACTCACAGGTATCAAACTATATTTTTTGGTTTATGTTATGCATGTAATAATTTTGGACATAAAGTTGTGAATTGTAGAGCTAACAATAGGAACAATAACAACTTTGAGATTCATACATAAAGGGGTTACTCAATAAGACCTATTGAAACACAAAGAAGAAGTTACAACATATTTGAATCTTTGAGGACTGAAGTAGAATGTTACAAATGTAACAATTTTGGACACGTGGCCAAAAATTGCAAAATGATAGTCCCTCCTAAAGAACCTCAACAGAATAACAACAGTCACATACAAGAACCTCAGAAAACGACATGAATAAGTAAACAAGATCAGTATAGCAATGAAGAATGCACAATTTCTCTACAATCTAAGAAAAAGAAACACGGTTGGTATGTTGACAGTGGGTGTTCAAAACACATGACAGGTGATAGAGACAAATTGCTTACATTGTGAAAGGAAATAAATGGATCAGTCTCCTTCGAAAATGATAATTCAGCCAAAATCATTGGAGAAGGCACAGTCTGAATTGGGAACAAGAATAAAAAGGCACAAAATGTTCTACTGGTAGAAGATATGAAACATAATATTTTAAGTGTGAGTCAAATGTGTGACCAAGGTCATAAAGTTACTTTCGATTCACAAAAGTGTGAGATAAGAAGAGAAGGTTCAGGGAAATTTGTCAGTACAACTACAAGAACTTCAAACAACATATATGTGTTAAGTGAAATTGGAAATGAAAAGTGTTTTCTAGGAAAGGAAGATGAAAGTTGGCTATGGCATAGAAGAATGGGTCACATGAATTTTGATAACCTTTTCAAAGTCAGAAAAAGAGAAGCAGTCAGAGAAATGTCCCAGATCATGAAACCAACCAGCACTTTATGCAAGCATTGTCAACAAGGAAAGAAAACAAAGGCCAGGTTCAAATCAAAGGAATATTCAACAACAATACAACTGAAAATTGTGCATACTGATCTAGTTGGACCAACTACAACAAAGGGCTTAAAAGGTCAGAGATACTTTATATTATTAGTTGAAGATTATACAAGAATGATTGTAGTTTTCTTTCTCAAGAACAAGTCAGAAACTTTTGAAAACTTCAAGATCTACAAGGAAATGGTTGAAAATGAGATGGATTCAAGAATCTAATGCTTGAGATCTGATAATGGAGGAGATTTCACTTCAAAGGAATTTATGGACTACTGCAGCAATCATGGAATAAAAAGGCAATTCTCCATTGCTAGGATACCTCAACAAAATGGAGTTGTTGAAAGAAAGAACAGGACAATACAAGAAATGGCTCGAACAATGATAATGGATTCCAAATTGACAGATATATTTTGGACACGAGCAGTGCATACAGCAGTTTACATTCAAAATAGAGTAATTCTTAGAAAAAACATTGATAAAACTCCCTACAAGCTATGGAAAGGAAGACCGGCAAATGTGAAGCACTTCAGAGTTTTTGGAAGCAAATGCTACATCAAAAGAGAAGATGGAAAAATGGGAAAGTTTGAATCTCGTGTGGACAAAGGAGTACTTGTTGGTTACTCAAATACAAGGAAAGCATACAAGTGTTACAATATAAGATTGAACAAAGTTGTGGAAAGAATCAACATAACAATTGATGAAACAGGCAGACCAGAATCAAAGGAAGAAGAGAACAAATCAATGAAACAAATTTTTGAATAACAAGAAGCAGAAGATGAAGTAGAAGAGGAAGATGAAGAGAATCCGACAGAAATAGAAGAGCAATTTCAGCAGGTATCTCCAAATACACCTAGCAAACGAGTACAGAAGAATCATCCTTCAGATCAAAGTATTGGAAACAAAGATGCAGGAGTTCAGACAAGAAGAAAAATCCATTCACTAGAACAAACACACCTATCACTCTTATCTACAATTAAACCAAACTGTTTTGAAGAATCCAACAAGGATGAATTTTGGAACAAGTCCATGAATGAAGAATTGGATCAAATAGAGAAAAATGACACTTGGGGATTGGTTCCAAGACCAAAGAATAAGAATGTGATCGACACAAAATGGGTTTTCAGGAATAAATTAAATGAATATGGACACGTTACAAGGAACAAAGCTAGATTGGTATGTAAAGGATATGCACGGATTGAAGGAATCGACTTTGAAGAGACATTTTCCCCAATTGCCAGAATGGAAGCAATCTGGTTGATTTTAGCCTATTCGTGCTCCAAAAATGTTAAAGTATATCAAATGGACGTAAAATCAGCTTTTCTGAATGGGGAACTTGAAGAAGAAGTCTACATTGAACAACCAGAAGGATTTCAGTTGT
The DNA here is from genome assembly GCA_010110895.2 of Picea sitchensis. Classification (NCBI taxonomy): domain Eukaryota; kingdom Viridiplantae; phylum Streptophyta; class Pinopsida; order Pinales; family Pinaceae; genus Picea; species Picea sitchensis. The sequence goes on along the minus strand of SNQJ01S0007790.1, from coordinate 80,000 downwards.
CAGAGAACGCAGATTATGTGTGTAAATTAAATAAGGCCTTGTATTGTCTAAAACAGGCTCCTAGAGCATGGTACTCTAGAATGGATAAGTATCTGCATCGGGCAGGGTTTAGAAAAGAAAGTGAAGATAGAAACCTCTACATCAAGGTAAGTGAAGGTAATATTTTATTAATTGAAGTTTATGTTGATGATATTATTTTTGGTAGTGATGATGACAGGTTAAGCCAGAAATTTGCAAAAGATATGCAAAATGAATTTGAAATGTAGTAACTTGGAGAACTATCATTCTTTTTGGGACTTTAGATACGTCAAAACAACCAAGGAATCTTTATTTCTCAAACCAAGTTAATCAGAGAAATGCTAAAGAGGTTCGGAATGGGAGATTGCAAACCAGTTATCACCCCCATGCAAACTAGTTGCAAGTTGAGAAAACATGATGATTCGAAGTCTACAGATCAGAGGCAATACAGGTCAATGATTGGCAGCCTACTATATGTGACAGCATCCAGACCAAATGTAATGTAGGCAGTTGGACAAGTGGCATGATTTCAAGCAACACCAAATGAGTCACATGTGTTAGTAGTGAAGAGGATTTTCAGATATCTCAAAGGAACAGAAGAGTTTGGATTATGGTATCCAAAAGGAAAGGATCTATCACTTATTGCCTACATAGATGCAGATTGGGCAGGTTGTATTGATTACTGACGAAGCACCAGTGGAGCAGTGTTCTACTTGGGTGAGTGTTTAGTATCATGGCTAAGCAAGAAACAATCATCAGTATATTTATTTACAGCTGAGGCCGAGTATATTGCAGAAAAATCATGTTCTACATGGGTTCTTTGGATGAAACAAACTCTAACAGATATACAGGTTGAGTATGATGAGCCCATTCCAATCTATTGTTGGAAGATTGGTTGTTGTCATTGATGTCAACCCTAGTCATGGGTTTTGGACCGCAAGATTGATGAAGGTATTTGGACATGAAATAAAATGCACATGCATATAAAACACCCATGGATGGATATTATACATCATGTTGTTTCTAGTGGTATGTGGCACGCCACGTGGATCCTCATGGTTGAGGAGAAATGAATTTTTGAAGATGACAAAGTGAATTGAAGAAGGAAGTACATGTAGGCCCTGAAGATAATTAAAGAAAAGAATTACAAAATAAGAAAGTGTTAGGTCGGACGTAATGTTAAAAGGAAGTGGCATAAATGGATAAATAAACATTATTATACATTCATTTGATATAAGTTGAATTTCAGAGGAAATAAGAAGTAAAGAAGGTCGGATTTCAAGGGAGGATGAAGTCTTTTGGTGATGTGTTCTAAGGTATGTTATTTTCAGGTCATCTTACCATTTTTTCTATAACGTTTTTTCTAGAACCATTTAGATGGTGAAATCTCTATGGTATTGAGAAGACATATCAAGGTACATCTGGTAAAAATTTCTTCCTTGATTATCTATAATTATGGAGATACACTCTGTGGAAGATAGGGTTTGTGACCAGTCTTGAAGCTAGTCAATAAACAGGTGTCCCGGCTAAAACAGTCATAACTTCTTCATACAGAATCCAAATGAAGTGGGATCACTTCCATTGGAAAGAGTATAGACTATATTTTATTTTGTGTGAGTTTCAGAATCGGATGTTAAATATTGAGCGTGGGGCATGCTGTACAATTTGGGTCTTCTAAATAGACCAGAATTGAATAAATTCTACCATTCTTTCTATAACCTCTTTTTGGGGAGTATTCAAGGAGTGAAAATTGGAGGAGTTTAAGAGAACACATTGAGTAATATTATCTACAGGATCAGAGTACTCCAAGAATTAAAGAATTGCAGAAATTGAAGAAGTCTCAGGAAGCATTATCAGGTTCTATGTGATGATTGGTTGATGGTGATGATTTACCAATTATCAGGTTCTATGTGATGATTGGTTGATGGTGATGATTTAATGTAAAGTTTTATTATCTCCTCCATATACCTTGCAGAAGGAAGGGCAAGGATGGAGAGTTCAAATCTCTCGACTATTGAGGATTGTATTTTCCCTCTTGGAGGTTTATCCTCCTTTACATTTGGAAGTCAGATACCAAAGTCATTACTTCTGAACAAACCATTGATTATTTCTCATATATTGTGCATGGTGTAATAGGAGCATTGGTGTAACTCTTATAATTATTGTTCATTTCATTGATAATTGAATGGTTTAAGTATAAAGTTGAAAAGGTTTTTAAATTGTACTTGATATTGATTTCTCCCCTCCTTTATCAACATCTATCGCGGATAATAAAAGCCTAATGATCTCTTCAAAGAACCCTGATAACTCCAAGACGGCACATCTCTAATAAAGTATCACGTATGGGAGCATGCTGCAAAGAACATCGAAGTTGGAGTATGTGGGCACAAAAGAACAAGCGTCGCACATCTTCACAAAACCACTTGTAACGGGAATCCTTTGAATATCTTCGCTAGAGACTTGGAGTTATTACTTACCCAAAATTAATTCTTTTTAATGCTTATCTTATATGTCTTTATTTACATGAGGAAGCACCAAAAAAGGAAAAAATTCATGGGGGAGTAGCCCTGGATGGAAGATACATTTTCCATTAATGACAAAGGGGAGAGATTTATCAGCCGTAGATGAGGCATGGTTCCGTGGGGAGTATTGAGGATATGATTTCAAAGATGACCTGAGTGTATCAATGCCGTTGCATTACTGTTGGTTAAGGTTGGTTGTCAATGATGTCAACCCTCAAGAAAGTCCTAGAACAAAGGTTGGGTAATGGTTTGATGTAAATATGAATCGTTATTGTCTTTCATGGTTGATAATAAGAAGAAATGGATTTTGAACTCCAGTAAAGTTGTCCCCATGGTGAAAGCCCCATTGCAGCTGCTTTGCTGACGCTATCCTAAAGTGGTTAGATAAATCCACAAGCTATTTTGTGGAATAACGAGTATTGAATTCCCATTGAATTTATAGGTGAAATCCATCCTATATGATAGTTCCATCATTCATTTTGATGTATGTGAACATCACATAACTCCCCACCTACAGATATACATGAGAAGTTGAGAACCCGGTGTTTGGGTAATGGACCCAAGCTTGTTTGATGATAATGGTATGAGTTTTGATACATATTTCTCAAGTAATAATCATTATATATGGCGTATTCATGTCATTTTCGGTGGTATGGAATGTCACATAAATCTTTATGGTTTGAGAGTTATGGTCTTCACGGTTGGAGGACCCTCATATGTCATAGAAGCTCCCAAAAGGTCAAAGTAGTCAAAGTGGGTTTAGAGATTTTAAAAGGTAGCCACAATTGAAGTGATGAGTGTACCATAATTCAAAGTGAATACAAAATAAAATTAATTCAATAATAAATTTAATGGAGAAATTAGAAGTGGGTTAACCCCAAAATAAGGAAATGAGCAAAGGACCTAGAAGATGTTTCTAAGAAGCTACTTGGAGAGTATAATATGAGGCAAAGCAAGGTGTAACACACCCACTATCATTATTTTAAAAAATTGGACTCCATCTCCCACAAATGGGGAATCTCAGAAACTCGCTAGCGGCGCCAACTCGGTTCATCTGGATTCGGGTTTCGAAAGTCAAAAATTCAATCACCCCCATAACTCGCTTTATCCGATTCCGGCACCTTAAGCATTCGCCCCATAAGCTCCAATGCGGACTCATCCGTCTTCACGACCGTGGTCTTACCTCCTTTCGAGTCTACTCCCATCGGAGTTTCGGGATTTCCTTTGTCGTAATTCACGAGTCCTCGGAACTTGTGATTCTTCGATCCCCGATATGCCCTTAATGCATTAGCCCTCTGGCCATACAATATCCCATGTGACCATTTACCATGGGACCACTGCCGAAATCGTGATAACCTCCCATCGTGGTTTCGGCATTTGTGATGACATGAAACACCTGTCCACGTGATTCGCGATTTCACTGGGCGACGCTCTTCTGATCTATTAATTCAGCTCCCACCGGGTTTAGCCCCGTCCATGACCAACTCCGACTATCACCTTATCCCCGCTAGCTACTGGTTTCCATGTCACGATTCCACGCATTCATGGACCCGGCATCCCGATTCCCTCGACTTTCTCCTGTGCTTGACATGCCCCACCCAACAATGGCTTTCAGATCCTTTTCTCGATTTCGCTAATTTTATCCCGTCTCCGCGGTTCCCGCCCTTGGAAATTTGATTTCCGAGGTGTCAAATGCCGATGGCTCTTGATCTCTAACACCTGTCCCTCCAATGGCTTAGATCTTGTCGTGGTTTTCACTTGGATTTCCCGAGAACTTGTCCACGGAATGCCGATTGCCGGTTGGCAAATATCCCGATCCCCCTGACTCTCCCCGACGCCATCACGATAATGGACGGTCCAGAGTCATCGAAATCGCGTATCGCCATTTCATTGTGCAACGGTTCTGTACTCCTAAAATTCGAGTGTTTCTAAATCTCAATGCCTCCTGTAACACGTGTCCCGCCGAGATCAATGGTTAGGACTCCTTCCTCTGCACACTAGAGTTTAGCTTCGGGTAAAACTCTTCCCGATCCAACTACCGACGGGTAATGTGAAACCGAGATCTAACTACGCAGATTCGCTCTCTTTGGGTCTTCGAGTCACGATCCCAATTTCTCGCTGCTCACCATGGTAGAGGACAAAGGCATGTAAAGCCTACATTACTTTCATCAATCTAATGTTCCTGAATGACTATGGATCCTCCGAAGAGATCTCATCCGTCAACTTATCACCCCTCAGCCACGGCCAGTCTTGGAACATGCATAGAATCGTTCCTCCTTGTGCATGATTAATAAGGCCTATGCGTTCCAATCCTTGTTCTGGGTTCTTAGCTAACCTTTCCAAGGAGGAAAACTCTACAAGAGATTCCTACCGTATCTCGGAAGGTAGCAAGAAGCTTCGAGGACGGTCAGTATGATTTGATTCATCTATCAACATAAGTCGAACACAGTTTCCTCCGTGTTAAGCATATAACAACTCATATTCAGATTGGCACTAATGCTGGGCATTCTCATGCTGAAAACATTTACAAATCCATGGTTCTATGAGCTAACATCTACTCTATATTAACAATTATTGCACAGACAATTCTTTCTCTGTCAGGAAACATTCATAATTCCACAGTTCAACATATGACAAGATGTAATACGAGCAAAACACTTATCGTAAATACTTCCGCAATGGGAGCAACTGCCGAGAGGGGTGCTCACTTCCACCCAAACGTAGGGGGCGAGGACTGGCCGGATTTCCATCAGCTAGCCCCCAGCTGAGGACTACGACGTTCCAGACCTGCGCCTCTCTCCGCCTGTCTGTGGAGCCGGTTGTAACTCTCCTCAAGGACATCACCACTGCATAAATCATGAGTTCCTTCTCGCGGCCCCCTCTTTCACTGCTTTCTAAATGTATAATGCATTTCCTATCCTCTCGTGGAGGTTGCGTGGCATGATTTCCTCACACCTATCAGGCCTGGATATCCTGCTCTTCTGGATGGGCGGTCACTATCCCGGCTCTCATCAAGACATCCGCCACTACCATGTAGCCATTAATTTTCGGCTGCCGAGCCGCTTTTGGTTCTCCTACTGGAGTCCAAATACTATATTTAATTCTCAGTGGAAGTTAACACCACCTTTCAAGGTGCCTTCCACCACCACCGTCGTGGGTCTTTTTTCCACACATCCCCTCTCTGCAGTTCTACAATAAATTCAAATTGTCATTTACATTCATTGACCTCTTTCAGCAGGTCCATTTACATCACATATTCATATTTATAAGTTTTGCTATAGTCCGTGGCTGCCTTATATTTACAATATGTGAAGTCGTGGTTGTTACAATTCCCTCCGCCTTAAAAGGGAACATTGTCCTCTATGTTCTTAGCTACTAACATGGATTACATATACTGTGGTAACAAACGGACATGCCTTTCATGGCATCCCTCCATTTCCCATGTAGCCTCATTCTGGGCTGTAACAGCCTAATCGCGACCTTGACCAGGTAATGGTCTCGTTCTCTGCCTCCTCCTTCAGCCATACCCAGTTCTTAACCTCCATTCCTATTCACCACCAAGTTATTTAGCACTGCTTAATGCATTTCTTCAATAAGGAAACATGGAAAACATTATGTGTGCTTTTATTGTGGGAGGAAGTGCTAGTCGTTAGGCTACAGGTCCCGCTCTTTCCAAAATTTCAAAGGGTCCACTATATCGAGGTGCCAACTTGGCAAAGGATTCCATTTTTAGGGAACTCCTTCTTGGATTAATTATGAGATATACATGGTTTCCCATCTTCAATTCTCTTGGAGTTCTCTTTCAAGATAGCTTTTCTCACTGGGTTTTAAGGCAACCCTCGTGATTTTGTTTTATTTGAGTCACTTGTCGCTCCATTTCTTTCAACATGTCAGTCCAAAATAAATCCTATTTACAACATTACTCCAAACCAGACTGGAGTGTTACATTGTCTACCATAGAGGACTTCAATGGACTCATCTTTAAGGATGCTTGGTAGCCTTTGTTGTAGGCGAATTCCACCAATGGAAGGTAGTCTTCCCATTTCCTACTGATGCATCACATGCATTCTTAACACATATTCTAATATCTGATTTACTCTTCCTGTCTGTCCATCGGTTCAGGGGTGATAGGGCAGCATTCGTAACAATTTGGTCTTTAATCCCGCCATCAGTGATTTCCGTAATTTGGAAGTGAATTTTGTGTTCTCTGTCAGATATTATCTCTTCGGCATGCCAAATAAACACCTTTCTGGGGCCATCACTCATGGCATATCTATCGCCTTTGCGGTGTCTATTGACCTGAAATGAAATGAGTAGACATCTTGTCGCCATCGACCACCACCATGTCGCATCATTCCGCTTTTGGTTGGAAGTCAATCCGTAATGAAATCCATGAGATGGTTTCCCATTTCCATTCGGGATGGGTAAAGGGTGTAACTGGCTAGTGTTGTTTCGCTTTAACCTGTTGGCATTCTATGCATTGGGCCAACATTGTCCTTCAATCCCGCTTAAAATTGTTTTCGTGGCGAATCATTTTCTCGTATCCCGGTGACCAAGTTGTAGGGTCTTTTATGTAGTCTTCATCCATGATGAACCCTTCAAGTCGTCACAATTGGGATGTAAAGTCTATCTCTCGAGGTGAGTAGTCTCCTTGGTCATCCGATACTCTTCTCAGATGATCTCCCGCTGTTCTCACAGAGGTGTGGTCACATTTCTAATTTAAGGGTATGTGTCTTGAAATTTCCTTGACTCGCTCTTGACATCTATCTGTGTACTCACCGCTGCCAGTGAATTGTTCTCATGCTTCTAATAAGGGCATCGACCACCCTATTCCTTTCCTTTGATGGGTTTGATCTCAAAATCAAATTTCTAAGGAGGGCTATCCATCTAGCTTGTCTAGTATTGAGCTTGGGTTGATCAAACAAATACCGAGTCCACAAGTGGATCCGCTATAAGTACAAATTCTCTTCCTGTGAGGTAATGCCTCCCCATTTTTAAGGTGTGCACTATGGTAGCTAGTTCTACATCATGAGTCACATAATTGACCCTTATGCTCATTCAATTTCTACGGGATTCATAGTAGTATCACTCTTTCCTTTTTCCCGACAAGGACTCTCCGAGCCCTTCTTTGTGCATCCTGTGTAATACGTAAGGAAGTCACTTAGGTCAACGACAAATACGTGCATAAGGTAGATGCTTCAAGGTTTGAAATCTTTATTCACAAGGGTGTCCACTTGAATTTAGCTCCCTTCTTCTGAGGGAAGTGATTGGACAACCAATCTTGAGAAATATTTTATAAATCTCCATATATCCCGCCAATCCCATGAAGGATCTAATGTCCAGACACCTTTGGGGTAGGCCATTCCATGATAGACCGATTCAGTGATTCATCACACCTCCTTTGGACAAAATATTGTCCCAAGTGCGTATTTTTTGATAGAAGTCACACTTGTTGAATTCTTAGCAAAGAAAGTTGATGCTCTCTTAGCACTTGTAGCATAAGTCTAAGATGCCTTTCATGTTCTTCATTCTTAGAGTAGATTAAGATATCATCAATAAAACTAATAAAATTCTATTCATAAATTTACCGAGTACACACCATTAATCACATGAAAGTAGCAGGGCATTGATAACCCAAATGGTACTACCACAAACTCATATAGTGACCATACCTTGTCCGAAAGCGGTCTTATGGATGTCTTCACCTTGATTCGACTTGATGGTATCCCTAATTTCAAGTCAATCTTTGAGAAAATAGATCACACCTCCTAACCATCAAATAGATCATCGACTCAAGTAAGGTATTTGTTCTTTATGGTTACCTTATTAAGTTGTTTATAATCTATAAACATTCTAAGGGTGCCATCCTTATTTTCACAAACAGGACTCCAGGTTCTCTGTGGGGACACGCTTGTATCTAATATAACCCCTATCCATCATTTCTTCAATTGCAATTCTGAGTTCAACCAATTCAGTATGTTTCATGCCTGATAGGGTGTTCTAGACACCACACGCCCTAGTGCAAGTTCTATTGAGAAGTCGATGTCTCTTCTGGGAGGTAGACCCAGTACCTCTTACAGAAACACATCTCTATCTCCTCTCATGATAGGGTGATCTTTCTGTGGGTTTGGATCTTCGCGACCCTCCTACAGCCAACACTGTGACATATGGATCCTTTCTAATATTTCATTTGTAATGTTGATATTTGCCTCACCGAAAGATCGGTTGGATCCCTCAAGGGTTATTCTTTTCCTTCTTCGGCCACACATTCTAAGGTCTTATAGTAATAGTCCAGTTTGGATTTATATGGCCAACCTAAACATGCCAATCAACAGATCTTATGATCCTAGGGGTAATACATTTAGGGTTGCTTGGGTGAAGAACTCACCCAACATAAATTGGCAGGATGGTACGACCTCTACCACCTTTCGGTGCCAAAGCTAACTGTATCAACCATGGTTTAGTTTGCTTATGTGGATGTAGCTTAAGACTTCTATCAACGGTTCTAGGGATATATAACTCAAATTTGAACCGTGGTCAATCAAAACAGACACTAAATTGTTGAAAATCATAACTTCTATTTACACCACTGAAGCCTGGTGGTCAACTTTGTTATTATCCAAGGCTGCATAAAACTGTGGCACACTCCTGGCCACATCGTTGACTGGTAGCTTCCTGCATGTTATAAAAATTTTTGACTGTTCTGTTGTCGATGCGATCAGTACCTCAGTAGATGTTCTTATCCAAAACCCCAACATTTCAAAGATTCTATCTTTGGGTTACCAACCTTCATTGGTACAGACCCAAAAGTTTTAATTCTGCTCAAGGAGGGAAAATTATACTAGTGCATACTCCGGGCTGGGAAGTTCATTATGTGGTTCTTCTTGTAGTTTTAAAACCCAGGATTTGCTCCTTCTTCCAAATTTTGAGCCATTCTTTGTTTCCACTCTCCACTCGACTCGCCCATGTCCATATTGCCTGCCATGACAATATGTTCGTCCTTCGATAGTATCTTCTAAGGTCTTTTTGGTTCGTCAAACTCAATTCGTTTCCGATATTCCTTGGGAAGCCCACCGATGAAGCGTTGTACCTTCGCTTGATGTAGGGTACATATTCAGTAAGTCAAGAATTTACGACATATTCCTCCATGGTAAGTTGGCTCCAGTTTGAGTTCATAAAACTCTTTAGCCTCTCATCAAAATACCTTTCTGACAAATAATTCTTCCATAAGTACTTCTCGAACCGTTTCTAAGATGTGTCCTCCTCACCTTAATTCCCTTTATATTCTTAAGGTCTTCCCAACATATGGAAGCCTTTCAGTTTAGATTGAAAGTGGCCACTGGCCTTCAAATATTTTGGAAATCATGGACTCAAATATTTCTTCAGCCCAAGTAGCTATGCCTCAGATTCCTCTCCCCTTCTTTATCTCACCATTTAAGGAGGGAGGTTTGGCCTTTCTACCTCTCAAATTCTAGGACTTGAAGTCTTTTGCTTCTTCTTTTTTCTGCGAGAATAGGGACTGGTTTTGCTGCTAGAAGAGCCCTCTAAATTGCTAGCTTCCTTTTCAGAGGAATCACTCAGCACTGGATCTTTACCTCTAGGGTGAACCTTTATTAAGGTTCTCATCTCATTATGGCCACTGATACGACCGTGTTTCTGCATCTCGTGTTCATGTTGCATTTGGGTCGTTGTAGGTCCTGATAGGGCTCCAAGAGAACCCAGACACTTCGGGCTTTGCTTTTCTTGTTCTTTTCATCATCCTTTCATTATCGCCTTTACAGCCTTTGCAATTCAACCACGTAGGACTCCTTCACGGGGCCTCGCTAAGTCCAGAGGGGGTTCCCATCGCCTTCTTCATCGCACTCCCTCGCTCTCATTATTGTGGAGCCCTCCCACCTCTTGGGAGTCACCATACTGTGAGATTTGTAGATTTGATCGTCCGCTTAAATGTGAATACAAACGTTGGGTTTTAGTCAAGAATTAAATATATTTAATGATTTGTGCATAATTCCATAATTTTCACATGCATACACACGTAGTTCATATTCCGCTTTTAACTGATAAGATAGTTAAGTCGGGTTACCCTCATAGAGTGTTTCATAACAGCTTTATAAGGATCGGTATGACTGGTGCATGAGCCCAAATGCCGAAGTAGTCCATGCTCATACCACTTGTAACACACCCACCTGTATCATTATTTTTAAAATTTTAGAATCGGATTCTGCACAATGGGGAATCTCTAGAAATCCTCGTTAGCAAAGTGCCAATCCCCTGTTCAATATCAGGATTCGGGTTTTATAATGTCAAAACTCATTCACCCTCAAGACTCACTTTATCCCTCCTGGACTGGCACTCCTGCCCCTAGGCTAAGCTCAGGACTTCCACTGGCTCTCACGACTGGTCTTTACCTTTCTTCGGGCTTCCCATCGGAGTTTCTGCCGATGTCGTAATTCACGAAGTCTCCTAACCGCGACTCTCCCATCTCCGACATGCCCCTATAATGCATTAGCCCTCTTGGCTATACAATATCCCATGTGACCATTTTGGGACCAACAGAGTAATCCTCCCCATCTGTTTCGTGATTTTAGATGACAATTTAAACACCTCGGCCCATGGTTTCACGATTTTCATTCGGTGGACACGCCTTTCATCACAGCCCCTAATCGGGATTAGCCTCACCACATGACTAACTCAGTGGACTATTCACTATATCTCCTCACGGTGGGTTACTTAAGCTGTCACAGATTCCATCGGCCCACTTGACCCGCAGATTCCGATTCCCCTCAAATTTCTCTCCGGTAATTTGACACACGTCCCACCTGCAATAACGCTGAGATCCTTTGTTCTGGGATTTCAAGGACTTATCCTCGGTCTCTGTTCTTCGGGTTCCTCGAGAATTCCTCGATTCTCGAGGTGTCACCGATGGCGCTTTGATCTCTAACACCGTCCTCCCATGGACTACCGACCTTTGTCGGGTTTTCTGCACTTTGATTTCTAGCACTTGTCCATTTTGGAAATGCCGATTCTCGGCTGGAAAATATCCCCGACCCTCCTGTTCCTAGACGCCACACGATGGACTGTCCTAGATTCGATCAAAACGCTAGATCATACTTCATTATTGTGCAAACGTTCTACACTCCTAAATTGATAAGTTTAAATACCGATGTTCTTGCAATGACACGTGTCCCCGAGATCAACGGCTAGGAATATTCCTCTGCACACTAGAGTTTAGCTCCGATGTAACTCTTCCTGATCCAACGGTTTATGGGTAATGTGAACTGAGATCTAATGGTCCGGATTCGTTCTTTTGGGTTTTGGAGTCTATGATCCCAATTTCGTTGCTCACGATGGTAGAGGGAAAATGCATGTAACGCCTATGTTACTTTCATCAATCTAATGGTCGTGGAATGGACTATGGTTCACCCGACAAGATCTCCTCTGTCAATTTATCACTCCCTCACAACACTACTATCTTGGAACATGAATAGAATCGTTCCTCCTCATGAAGGATTAATAAGGCCTATGCATCCGAACCCTTGTTCTGGCTTCTTAGCGAACCTTTCCAAGGAAGAAATCTCTACAAGAGATCTATCCCAGGGCTTTCCTGCAGCGAAAAGGATGTACTTTCCGAGGATCTACTGGGTATGGATTTGGATTCATCTATCAATATAAGTCGAAAGTAACGGTTTCCTCCAGGTTAAGCATATATCAACTCATCTCAGACAAGCACTACACCTGACATTCCTTTAATTTAAACTTGACAATTCATTATTCTAGTGGAGCTAACATCTACTCCATATTAACAGTCTATTGTATAGACAATTTTTCATTGTGAAACATTTACAATTCCACAAGTCCATGAACATATGTGACATGTAAAGTTCAAATGCAGTATGAGAAAAACACTTATCAAAAATACTTCCGCAATGGGGAGAAACCAACAGGGTGCTCTATTTCCACCCAAATCAGAGGTGTGGCGGGACTCTAATGGATTTACCACCAGCCACCCCGAGCTGAGACCATTTATGTCCCAGACCTAATATTCCGCCAGTGTCCGCAGAGGAAGGTTGGCGGCCCTCTCTCTGGTGGATCACTCACTCAGATAGAACCGCCAGAGTTCCTCTGCCCCCCTTCAATCAAGCTTTCAAATTTTATACTTTATCCTTCAAGGTGGTATCGACATTTCCTCATGACTGGACAAACGCATCCCCCCCTTCAATCGTTTCAGCCATACGCCTTATCCTCTCGCGAGGTTGCGTGTGGCACGATTTCCCTCACACTGATCAGGCCTGACGTCCCTATGGATGGGCGGTTCACTATCCCGTCCCTCATCAAGACATCTTCCTACCAGTCTGCGAGCCATTAATTTTTAGGGCCAGCGAGCCGCTTTTGGTTCTCCCGGCCAGTGGAGTCCAAATACAGTATTTAATTCTCAGTGGAAGTTAACGCCACCTTTTCAGGTGCCTTCCACCACCATCGTGGTCTCTTTTCCGCACATCCCCTCTCAACAATTCTGCAATAAATTCAAACTGTCATTTACATTCATTGACCTCTTTCTGTAGGTCCATTTACATCACATATTCATATTTATAAGTTTTGCCATAGTCTGTGGCCAGTTCAGTTATATTTACAATCTGGGGGAAACAGGGTGTTACAAAAGGCTCTCTCATTTAAGACACACTTGAGAATATTGAATACCTATAGTTTTATGAGGTAACCAAAGGATATATAAGCCTAATTTCTGAGGAAAGTGAAGAAAAGAAGGCCGAAATTCAAGGAAGGATAAATTCTTTTGATGATGCTTTCTAAGGATTTTTTTTTCAGGTCATCTCACCATTTTCGCAATAATTTTTTTTCTAGAATGATTCTGACCGTGAAATTTCTATTCCATTAAGGAAACATATCCAAGTATCTATGGTAAAAAATGCATCTTGTAAGAAGAGAAACATCCACTATCATCACCCACAACATGGGGGTAATACTTGTACATATGGGGGCACTCATGGTTCCCATCAGCACTAGAATCAAACCAAGCATAGATATACCACCCATACATGGAATAATCACCCTTGCCCATTTTGTGAGCTCTATGGTCACCCAGCCCATCAGTTCCCTGAACTCAATCCAGAGATAGTCCAAGCAGATCATTTGGAGCGCACACAACAGAATAAACTTAGTAGTTCTCCTTACACTAATTTGACATGCCCACTCCCCCAAAATGCACCCATTACTCCATAAAGTGAGTTTCCATACACCTCCACATCATTTCTTACACCTCACATGGATAACCCCCCCTCAAACCCAATCTACCTCATGACTTGGGCACAATCATATAGACTTGGGGGAACCCCTTCCACCTCTAGTAGCATAATGTCATATAGACCTTATCCTTGTAAGGAAAATGGAAGTTTATACCAACACCCACCATGGGCCATCACCCTTGATTGGGATCAACTTATCCAAGCACAACTAACATCTTCTACCCCATTTCAAATATGGGTCATTGTTAACATCTTTACAGTTTATCGATGTATTATAGGTGATGGGGCATCCCCATGCATTATGTCCTCATCATCTTGGAAACAACTAGGCTTCCCTACTCTTATCCCATCAATGACTGAGTTAAGAGCCTTTGATGGTAGACTTAATTCACCCTTAGGGATCTTACCTAATCTCCCCATTGAGTTAGGTGGAAATATAATTTTGATCAATGTTGTTGTCATGGATGGTCTAGTGGATTACGATATTCTCCTTGGACGTGATTTCATCTATGGCATGAGTGTTGTGGTGTCTTCACTCTTTTGAGTCATGATATTGCCACATGAGGTACACATCATCACCATCGATCATCTCTCCTACACTGATCCCCCCCCCTCAGGATTCTCATAATAGAATCTCACATCATGTTGCTCACATTGATTCCATGCACTATGTGTCCACTACCACTATTCATGCAACATCCACTCCACACAAAAATGATCCCATGCCTCTAGAACCACCTCCTCACCACTTAGGCTTGGGGTTTGGGTAGATGCATTCATACTTGGGGGAATCCATTCATGTTTCTTCCCCCAAACCCAAAAGAAACCATGAAATCTCAACTAAATTCTTCCCAGAAGATGAAGAATTATTTGAGGCCACTACTTCTTTCAGTGGTTCTAGTGATAACCTCCATCTAGGTTCTCTTATCCATTGTTGGCAGGGTCCTAACAATTCAATTGGTGCACCCTCTAAATTATCTCCTTTGATAAGGTCATTACTCCCTCTCAAATAATATCATCTCTTGTCATTGATAGGGACATCACATAATCCAATTCCATGATGACCAATCATGCCCATATAGGATATGTTTCCACACAGTTGAAAGTCCCAAACCCCCTAATAGATATTACACAAAATAATGGATTTGATACACTATTTCATATCCGCTTTTGTGGATGTTCAACTTTAAACTACCTATTATTTTACCTTTGGTCCATAATATTCGGTATTTGGAAACAACCCTTTCCACAATTCTCATATTATAATACAATGGGAAATACCACTTCCCACCATAGTACCTAGCTCTCGACACAACACCATATCACCATATACCCTTCATGGGAACCATTATAGCACCACCTTGTGTCTAGTTCCCCCAAACATCATGCGATTACAAGCCACATGGCCTAATAAGCATGATCCAACAAGATAGTTTCATTAGTTCTTGTAGCAAGGCCCCCTTAGCCTTGGTCATTTTTAATTCCCCCCATTGGGAAACCTGGCCTCCTTCAGGGAGTGCCTTTTCTAGGAAATCATTGTTCTATGGCCTCCTTCAAGGAGTTCTTTTTTCAATAACCCATCATTCCTTGGCCTGAATTAAGGAGGGTATTCTTTAGGAAGTCATGGTTCCTCGGCCTCCTTCAGGGAGTTCCTTTCTCAGGAGCACATTGTTACGTGGCCACCCTTAGAGAGGGCCTTGTTTAGGAACTCATGGTTCCCCAGGATCCTTCAAGGAGTACCTTTCTTAGGAACCCATTGTTCTATGGCCTACCTTAGGGATTTCCTTGTTCGGAAACCCATGGTTCCCCAGCCTCCTTCAGGGAGTTCCTTTGTTAGGAACCCATTGTTCCTTGGCCTCCCTTAGGGAGTGTCTTTTTCAAGAACCCATGGTTCCTTGGCCTCCTTCAGGGAGTGCCTTTCTTAGGAACCCATTGTTCCATAGTATCATTCAAGGAGTGCCTTTTTTAGGAACTCGTAGTTCCTTGGCCTCCATTAGTGGGGGCCTTGTTCAATAACCCATGGTTCCCTGGTCTCCTTCAGGGAGTGCCTTTTTCAAGGAACTCATTATTTCATGGCCTCCTTTAAGGAGTTCATTTTTCATGAACTCATGGTTTCCTGGCCTCCCTTAGGGAGTGCCTTTTTCTAACAACTCATTATACCTTACCCGCCTTTAAGGATTACCTCTTCTAGGAACTCATTGTTCCTTGGCCTCCTTCCAGGGGCACCCAAAATTTTCATCAAGGGACCATTTTTCCAACAATGTCAAAAGATCAGGTATGCTTTCTCACTATCATTTATATCAAATAATTGTCATATGTTATTTATCATCAGATATTTTTCACTTCAAGTATTTGATGTTCATGTGTGCAGGTACTTGGTACAACAATATACAACCAATTCATTCTTGGCTACCCTATGGCCCCTTCATGTATATGTTCAAAATTGGCATGCACTCACACCCTATGCAAACATCTATGTATCCCAATTACACCCCTTGAAATTTATCCTTAGGATCCCCACACCTGACTCTATGGTACCATAACATTCATTTCATTCAGGTACTCTCAATCAATAGAATTCTCACCTCCATGAGTTGTCCCACATATATTTACCCCTTGTCATATTAACACTCATGTTGTTTTATCCATTAGGATCGAGATTCCTAGTAGTGCTATACCCCATAGTAATAACTTCATACGTATTCCTCATAATCATGCTAACCACCCCATTATGGACTCCCACATCATGTTCTTAGTTACATTAAATGAACCTTTGCATTATCATTAACCCTCCATATCATTCAACATCAATTTCCCATCTACCTGGTATAGAAACCCACCCTTCATCAATTACACTCCCCTACTTGCACCCCACAAGGCCAAGTCATTCTTCACTGGGGAACCCATTTCTGTAAGTGTACTTTCAACCCCATTATTCTTTATTTATTTAGTAATTGTATAAAGCACATTTCAAGTTTCAGCAGGTAAAATAGAATGTTTCCATCATAGTCCATGGATTTTTTTTTTCCTTGGCACACAGCAACCCATGTCGCCCTTGGTTGGATCATTACACTCTCATCACCATTTCTGCAAATCTATCCCTACCATAGACCAAAATATTGAATTCCACTGACACCTCCATCCTAAAAATATGTATTTTGTCCCATCATCCCCTACTTTGCAGTTTTACACCTTCTGTACAGTTTACCTAAATATATGGTTGTCCCTGTAATGTCCCCCACCTCTTAGAGAGGTGATGAGGAGACTCAGTGGCCTGGGCACCCCCACTAGGTCATAGTCTCACACTGAAGGGGGGAAAGTCAAGAAGTTAAAAGTTATATTTTTAAGTTGACTTAAGAACGAAAAAGGATAAAGGAGTAAAAGATAACTCAACAGAAGAATAGAAGATTAACCCTGGGAGTTAACCTAACTCAACAGATAATTAGAAGGAAAAGTATAAGTAAGAGGTTGGGGTGCACCTATTACTCATTCTGGTTTTGGATTAG